>JAUCBJ010004115.1:0-18009 GCA_032718475.1 Nemertoderma westbladi
CATTCAGGGTTTTGCTATCTACCAGGCGTATGCTTGTCAGGAACCAGATTTGAGGGTATATCCTCCAAAACATCTGAATTATGAGCAATATACCAAATTCCGCAGTGTCGGAGTGGATTCAGAGCTTGAAATTATTTTACAATGTTTGACGTCGCTGGTTCAAATCCGACTCAAGGCTGTATAAATTTCGCACTGTTGTGTGTCTCCCTTTATACATTTGCTTCGCATTACCCAAACCCAGCAGCAGCAGTACAATCTGAACCTACGTTGCTTCTACTGAAGGAGTAAATAAATTGTTGGATAGTTAGTTATGGGAGTGTTTATCCGAGAGTAGTGTGGCGCCCTGCCCTCCGTCCTTCCCTGCCTTTTCGGTAACAGCCAAGAGAGCGGATCCTTGCCTCCGGTATTTCCCAAATAACCTAAATCTAATTCGGTTCACTGGAACATCAACCGTCGTAACTAGTGCTATTAATTCCTGGTTATTGTTTTACTTACATGCACTGGAACCTCCTCATACTACTACTAATACTACTAGGATCGGCATGCTGCATTGCAGCTGCATTTTTAAGAATGCTGTGCCGGCTTGTCAACAAAATTGCACCGCCACAACTCCCCATCACCCATGACATTTGCTAGATCATCCGCATCTTCAAGGCCAGTGTCCTTTAAGATGCGTCTCAAGAAAGTCATGGGCTGTCCACCATGCTTATTCACTCCATGAGGCTGCCAAAGTACAAGATTATGCACTGGCTGGTCCTCACGGCGAAAGCAATGTCCTGCAAAGCGGAGGCGATTTTGTTCTAGTGTCAAGCTTTGGGGAACCAATGAGACACCTCCAATGTTATATAGTGTCTGGTTGGAGATGTGTGCATTGTACTTGACACAATGAACCCGGCGTAGCATTCTTGTGAATGTGCCATCCAGAGATTTGGTGTCCTCAGCAGTTAGAGCCCAGGATGGACTCCCGTAGAGGAGTACTGGAACTACTGCTGCTCTAAATAATTTAAGTTTCCTTAAGTTTCCGATTAATTCTCGGTGACTTCCAAATCCTGGAAAGCCTATTCAAGGCTGCCCATGCCTTTCCCTTACGTATTCGAAGGTCCTCACCTGACTTCCGGATCCATGATCCCAGGTAACAGAAGTCGTCCACATGCTCAAGCATACCATCCTTTGAGCTTATGCTCATCCGATCAGAGACTTGCTGAGGACTTTCAAAGTTAACTGTCAAAATTTTGGTCTTTCTGGAGTTAATAAAAAGACCAACACTAGAAGCAGCATGTTCTAATGAGCTGGGGAGCCGTTGGGCTCCCTCTAATGATTCTGAGAGTACTCCTAAGTCATCAGCAAAGTCTAGATCAGTTAGGTACTTGGCAGGATTTCCTCGACTTCTGGACCCAGTAGGTGGAGTTATCATCACCCCATCATCATTATGATGATCTAAGGACATGCGTAGAAGATAGTCAACCACAATAATGAACAAGGATGGTGCAAGTGTGTCTCCTTGGAGGACGCCCCATAACACTTCAAATGGTTCTGTGTCACCGTCAACAGTAGACACAAATGTTGTCGAACCATCGTATACTGATCTGATTGCTGCAATAATTTCATCAGGAAGCCCATATAATGAAAGTATGCTGAACATACGTGAGCGAGAGACTGAATCAAAGGCCTTGAATAAGTCAACAAAGATAACAGCCAGATGCCTGTCTTTCTTTTTTGATAATTCTTCACTTATCCTTCTAAGTGCCAAAATGGGCTCCATGGTCCCACGACCTTTACGGAACCCATTCTGATTTCCACGGAGCAGTCTCTCAATGGGATCCCTGATGCGATTTAATAGAATCCTATTGTATAGCTTTGCAGCAATCGAGATCAATGAGATTCCCCGAAAAGAACCATAGAGTGTTAGGTTGCCCTTCTTGGGAACTGGCATCAACTTATTTGTTTTCATTTCTTGTGGGACTCTTGTTGTTCGGTACATGTCTACTATGATGGGATAGATGAGCTTTAAACACTCAGGTATTTTAAAGACCTCAGGGGGAACACCATCTACTCCACTGGCACGATTGGTCTTAATGCTCTTTGCAGCAGCCTTCACTTCTGCAAAGGAGATATCGCCAATGGGAATATCTGGGAGTACAGACTCAGACACTTTTACTTCTATAAAGTTATCAGGCAATACCCTGTCATTATTGAGGAGCTTTTCAAAGTGGGCTTTCCAACCATTGAGGCGATCGGCTGGTGATTCAGCCTTAACCTTGGTGGTTGGTTGGCTTTTCCGCCCAGTAAGCAAATTGATCGATTTCCATGCCTGGGATGATTGCCTGCTGTCGGCAGCATCATTGATGGCATCAACCTGTTGGTTTATTAGCTCCTGTAGATTAACAGAGTAATGCCTGTTCAGGGACCTAGATGCAGCCTTAACTGCATTCTTGGCCGCTGTAGTCTGTTTGAGTCGGGACTCTTTCTGCGCCTTGTAGAGGTCATTTCGGCACTTCTGAATTTTGTTGTCAGTCCAGGGGGCCGGTTTCCTGTTTCGAGGGTATACAGGAACTGTTTCTGCAGCTGCTAACTTAACTGCCTCTGTGAAGGCAGTATAGCCCTCACAGTGATCTGCCGCCTCAGAGGCAAGAACCTCATACCTGCTGCTCAGCTGTAGTGTGAAGCTGGATCTCACACTTGGCTGTTGCAACAGAGAGGACCAGTCATGCCGCGGCAAGGCAGATTTCGTTGTTCTGCTAGCACGCAGACTAAGTGTTACCTTGGCCACAATAAGGCGGTGATCACTGGAGAAGGGTCGTAGTGTAAATGCATTACAGTCTTGTATAGAGCTCCTGTATTTCCTACGAAACAGGATATGGTCTATCTGGGACTTGTGACCACTGGGTCCACTATGAGTCCATAGCTTTCCAGTTCGCTTCTTGATCTGGGATCCATCCGAAAACAATCCATTTCCAGAGATAAAATCCTGAAGATGGACGGAATTTCGGTTAACACTATTGCTATAGACCCAGGGCGATGTAGGTGATTGATGCAGAATTGCATTAAAGTCTCCCAGGAATGTTAAGAATGCATGCTGATCCACTACATCAGTAGCTGCTTGTAGATTCTGGTAGAAATTTTCCACCTCCTCTACAGGGGCAACACTAGTTGGAGAGTAGCACACAATCAGAACCACCTTAGGAAACTTCTTAGCCAGTCTTCCAGAACATGAGAAGTGGCAACGGATGATGCGGTTAGAGTTTTGGTCTATTTTGACCAATGCTGCATGGTCATTTCGGCACTCCTCATCCCCCTTAGTTAATTTGCCATGACGAGATATTAATTATCCCATATGGGTTTTGTGTCACTATTCCCCCAGTCTTTTATAATTACTTTAATTAACGTCGTTGTTACCACTAGAATGAGCAGCAGCTTAGTCTAGTAGTAACTAACATTCCTGGGCTGCCAATCTGGAGGCCCTTGTTCGATCCCTAGACGGCGCAGCACTTTTTTTAAAGGTAGTTTTAAATGTTGCAGCCCAGCAGATCCCCGCTCCCATTAGTAAACCCAGGCTTTCATTAGCAGAGCCACGTTGGAAGATCCAGGCCAGGCTTGCGGGACCTGTAAAATTAATTAATTAAGCCTGTAAAATTACCCCATTCATTTACCGTAGTTTTTAATGTAGACGAACCCCCAGGTTGTTAACGCGTCCATTAATTGTGTCGCCACGACTTCCATGTCGGCCAGTGAAGGATCCTCTATTGCAAGGTTAATAGTAGCAACATCCACCACTGGGATCTCTTGTAACGCCATGTTTAGCCTAAATGTCTGTCCGGCTTAAAATAAATAAATACTGGTTGGGCCTACTTGTACAGCTTGCAATGATATAGTTTATTTACAGTAAATAGTAAATATATATTTTCTCAAAAAGAGGGCAGCGGAGGGAGGGGCGGAGGGGGGGGGGGGGGGGGGGGGGGGAGGTGGTTGGGGGGGGGTTAATAGTCATGGGGAATAACGAGTTATGGTGGGGTGGTGCAATTCTGTTGATAAGCCGGCATATCATACTGAATGGAAGCTTCAATGTAGCATACCGATAACAGAGATATAGATACAACCTAATGTAAATATATCGCATGCCAGCGACGTATATTATACTGTATGTACATTTATATCGCATGCTAGCGACGTATATTATACTGTATGTACATTTTACATGCAAGGTTTTCAACTCAACTCTACCAGAAGTAAGAGGTCAACTATCCGGGATGGCTTGGATGCCTACAATCTAATTACACCAAAATAATATTGTATTGTTTGTGATTATATTAGAATATAAACATAACAATTTAAATAGGAACAATAATAATAGTGCGTTTTGCCGGGTAGGTGTAAAACGCGGATCCGGATTCCAAAATTATCAATTAAGGGAAAGGAGCAGTTATGAGCAGCACGTTATTTTAACCAAAACCATAAACTAAAGTCAATAGAATAGGTTATAGTTTTATTTTTGGGAGTTATAAAAATGTAAAAAAAAAATCGACTTCCGTAGGGACAATGTTAAATGTATAATCCGGATCGGGATCCGCGTTTTACTCTGACCCCGCGACCCCGGTTTACCTTAATTAATTATAATTGTACTATTGTGGGGCGAGTCAAAACTGTGAGCCACCAGCAAACTGTTATACCTACTGTAGTAGTAGTAGCATTTCGATCGGTTTGATCGGTCTGATCGGTTGATGCTTTTCTTAAAATAAAATAAAAGTTACTTCTCTACTGTCGGCTACACTATTATAAATCATTATTAATAATATGATTAATAAATATTACCTGCTTCATGGTTTGTTATTCTCAAATCTTCTATTGTAAATTGAGTGTAATTAATTAATTGATCTAATTAATCTACTCTTAGGTCGTATATAATATTGCGTTTACTTACCGTAAGCTATAATTTACTTTTCAGATTAAATGAATGGGTTGACAGTGGTGGCGTTCAGCACGTAAGGTTCCGACAAGGATTGCGTGGTGGAAGTTGTTTCGGATATATTCAAGGGGAGGCCGTGGGTGGTTGGGAACGAACGATTGGGAAGTTCTACAACCTTGAAGTTGTTCGAACAGACGATCAGGAGGGACGTAAAGTCTTATTGACTGCAGAATCGGCAATAATTACATAATATTTATAATATTCTAAAATTTGTGGTGTATCAGAAATCAGATAAATTTAAAGTTTGGAGTTTTTAGTATAAAATATTATATATTATAGAACGTAAATATATTTCGGCGGGTAATTCCCGTAATTATTTATTATAAATGTTATGGGTGAATGCCCAACAAAAAGTTATAATAATATGAAACCACTCATAACACCAATAATAAACTATAAAATATACCGGTCGCATTTCTCTATAACTGTCCTACCTAAATTAGTAATTAGAGTGTATAATTAATCATTGTGGCCGTGATGGTTCATGGTTAATATACACCACCCTTTCATTGTAGCGAGTGGTTAAAGACGGCCAAGTACTGTCGGGTTGAGCACAGGGGCAGCATACGATGGTGACGACAGATGGGAGGGGAGGGTATCAGAGAGTATTTCCAAGTCTATCTTTTACCTGAGCCTCTAGCTGAATGGTTAGAGCGTCAGACTTCCAACCCGCAGGTCACCAGTTCGATCCCACCTGGACGTCATTGCCGACTTTGCAAAAGCTGTGCCCAACAAAGATTTGTAATTATTTATGGAACTACCAGAACATAATACTTTAGTGTAGCCGACGATCTAGAGTGTCCAAAACCTTCACCTGTGACAGTGTCACAGGCGAATTTTGATTCAGGCAAACTGACATACTGGCGCACGTATATCCTACGCGAAACTTAGATTCTAGACGAACTTAAAACCTAGGCGTACTCTGATTCTAGGCGTACTCAGATCCTAGACGTACTCAGATCCTAGGTGTACTCAGATTCTAGACGTAATCAGAACCTAGACATACTCTGATTCTAGACGTACTCAGATCCTAGACGTACTCAGATTCTAGACGTACTCAGATCCTAGGCGTACTTTGATTCTAGACGTACTCAGAACCTAGACATACTCTGATTCTAGACGTACTCAGAACCTAGACGTACTCAGATTCTAGACGTACTCAGATCCTAGGCGTACTCAGATCCTAGACGTACTCAGATCTTAGGCGTACTCGGATCCTAGGAGTAATCAGATCCTAGGCGTTCTCCGATCATAGGTGTACGCAGATCCTAGACGTACTCAGAACCTAGACGTACTCAGATTCTAGGCGTACTCGGATCCTAGGAGTAATCAGATCCTAGGCGTTCTCGGGTCATAGGAGTACTCAGATCCTAGACGTACTCAGAACCTATACATACTCAGATTCTAGACGTACTCAGATCCTAGGCGTACTTTGATTCTAGATGTACTCAGAACCTAGACATACTCTGATTCAAGATTTACTCAGAACCTAGGCGTACTCAGATTCTAGACGTACTCAGATCCTAGGCGTACTCAGATCCTAGACGTACTCAGATCCTAGGCGTACTCAGATCTTAGGAGTACTCAGATCCTAGACGTACTCAGAACCTATACGTACTCAGATTCTAGACGTACTCAGATCCTAGGCGTACTTTGATTCTAGACGTACTCTGATTCTAGACGTACTCAGAACCTAGACATACTCTGATTCTAGACGTACTCAGAACCTAGACATACTCTGATTCTAGACGTACTCAGATCCTAGACGTACTCAGATTCTAGACGTACTCAGATCCTAGGCGTACTTTGATTCTAGACGTATTCAGAACCTAGATATACTCTGATTATAGACGTACTCAGAACCTAGACGTACTCAGATTCTAGACGTACTCAGATGCTAGGCGTACTCAGATCCTAGACGTACTCAGATCTTAGGCGTACTCGGATCCTAGGAGTAATCAGATCCTAGGCGTTCTCGGATCATAGGAGTACTCAGATCCTAGACGTACTCAGATCTTAGGCGTACTCGGATCCTAGGAGTAATCAGATCCAAGGCCTTCTGGGATCATAGGAGTACTCAGAACCTAGACGTACTCAGATTCTAGACGTACTCAGATTCTAGACGTACTCAGATCCTAGGCGTACTCTGATTCTAGACGTACTCAGATTCTAGACGTACTCTGATTCTAGACGTACTCAGGACCTAGGTGTACTCTGATTCTAGACCTACTCAGATTCGAGATGTACTCAGATTCTAGACGTACTCAGATCCTAGACGTACTCAGATCATAGGTGTACTCAGATCCTAAACGTACTCAGATCCTAGGCGTACTCGGATCCTAGGAGTACACAGATCCTAGGCGTACTCGGATCATAGGAGAACTCAGATCCTAGACGTACTCAGATCCTAGGCGTACTCTGATTCTAGACGTACTCAGATTCTAGACGTACTCAGATCCTAGGCGTACTCTGATTCTAGACGTACTCAGAACCTAGGTGTACTCTGATCCTAGACGTACACAGAACCTAGACGTACTCGGATCCTAGGAGTACTCAGATCCTAGGCGTACTCAGATCCTAGACGTACTCAGATCCTAGGAGTGCTCAGATCCTAGGAGTACTCAGATCCTAGGAGTACTCAGATCTTGGGCATACTCAGATCCTGGGCGTACTCAGATCCTAGTCGTACTCCGATCCTAGACGTACTCCGATCCTGGGCGTACTCAGATCCTAGGCGTACTCAGATCCTAGGAGTACTCAGATCCTATGCGTACTCAGATCCTGGGCGTACTCAGATCCTAGGCGTACTCAGATCCTAGGCGTACTCAGATCCTAGGAGTACTCAGATCCTGGGCGTACTCAGATCCTAGTCGTACTCAGATCCTAGGCGTACTCAGATCATAGGAGTACTCAGATCCTATGCGTACTCAGATCCTAGTCGTACTCAGATCCTAGGCGTACTCAGATCCTAGGAGTACTCAGATCCTATGCGTACTCAGATCCTGGGCGTACTCAGATCCTAGGCGTACTCAGATCCTAGGAGTACTCAGATCCTAGACGTACTCAGATCCTAGACGTACTCAGATTATTATCTATCCATTTATTTGTAAGATTATACTGTACGATACCACGAATTATTATAATGTAGGCCTACATCCATCACCAACCCTTATACAGTACATACATTCTATGACATACCCCATCCAGTTCCTACGACCAGCAACAGAAAACGATACGATACCACGAATTATTATAATGTAGGCCTACATCCATCACCAACCCTTATACAGTACATACATTCTATGACATACCCCATCCAGTTCCTACGACCAGCAACAGAAAACGATACGATACCACGAATTATTATAATGTAGGCCTACATCCATCACCAACCCTTATACAGTACATATATTCTATGACATACCCCATCCAGTTCCTACGACCAGCAACAGAAAACGATACGATACCACGAATTATTATAATGTAGGCCTACATCCATCACCAACCCTTATACAGTACATACATTCTATGACATACCCCATCCAGTTCCTACGACCAGCAACAGAATACGATACGATACCACGAATTATTATAATGTAGGCCTACATCCATCACCAACCCTTATACAGTACATACATTCTATGACATACCCCATCCAGTTCCTACGACCAGCAACAGAAAACGATACGATACCACGAATTATTACAATGTAGGCCTACATCCATCACCAACCCTTATACAGTACATACATTCTATGACATACCCCATCCAGTTCCTACGACCAGCAACAGAAAACGATACGATACCACGAATTATTACAATGTAGGCCTACATCCATCACCAACCCTTATACAGTACATACATTCTATGACATACCCCATCCAGTTCCTACGACCAGCAACAGAAAACGATACGATACCACGAATTATTACAATGTAGGCCTACATCCATCACCAACCCTTATACAGTACATACATTCTATGACATACCCCATCCAGTTCCTACGACCAGCAACAGAAAACGATACGATACCACGAAATATTATAATGTAGGCCTACATCCATCACCAACCCTTATACAGTACATACATTCTATGACATACCCCATCCAGTTCCTACGACCAGCAACAGAAAACGATACGATACCAATGTGATTTTGAGAAAATTAATTACGGAAAAAACACTACGATACCAAATACAATACGGTTAGTTTCTGGTTAATTTGTGTAAACTGGACTTACTGAGTGATAACCGGGATGTATTTACTTTGTTACGACGTGCCTAATTCACTGGTATGAAATGTTTCAAAGTCCAAAGATATATACAGTAGATAGATAGGCCTATTATAATATTATGGAGAATTATGCAACCCCATCCGCTACAGAATTAATTTACTCCTTTACCACAGTCTAAATAAATTTGTATTTTATTTAACATTTATCTATTTTTAGAATGTTAGAAAGTATTTAGCACATTTCTGTTTACCTTTAATTATTACTGCTGCAGTTCTGCTACAGAATGTTGGTCTATGACAGTCCGACAGATAAGTAGTTTTTTATTCAACCATGACTGAATGTGGTAAATGTAAATGATTTTAGTAGGAAATATGATTGTCATCAATAATCCGGTTGATATCGAGGTGGTATTTCAGGTGCATTCATCCCTTTTCCATATTTTACTGTAGTAATAATTTTACTGCTAACAGATCTGAATATATTAGGATACATCCAAAGGAAGATGGATGTCGGCACAATGTTATACATTGAATTAATCCATAACGTGGCATTTCATTATGATAGAACTATAAACATTCCATTATTTTCCTAACTTTTTTATCTTTTCTGCTGCTCTCTATCCATAACCCAAGGTACTGAAAGTCTTCAACGTCTTCAAAAGTCTCCATTAACATTAAAAGTCACGAATTCAGTCTTTTTGTAGTTTATAAGCAAACCATTATCCGTCGTAGCAGCCCTTTCCTTTACTACTTTGTTCGGTAGAACTAAGCATGGCGATGTCATCTGCAAAGTCGATGTATGTGACTGTAAGAGTGGGATATATGGTGCTTCTCTTGTACGTTCATGTAGTGTGTACCCTAAATTACGAAATGATTGTATATATATTATAAGTGATAGCAACTGCACAAATTAAATTAGTTGCAGTATGAATAAATGGAAAAATTACATAAATTATGTTTAAAAAAGTTAGCTTATATTTATGGTGGCGTTTGGGGCCATGTTTAATAGTATGGCTACTGGTTATTAATAATAGTATAGCTACTGGTAGGTAATACTGTATGCCTACCTGGCTGTCACGCAATTAATAATACAGAACAATTATTGTTTATGTGGTAACCATGGCGATCCCAAGTTTCAGGTTCACTTGCATTGAACGGATTCACTGTAAACTCGCTCTGTTGGGATATTACAACATAATAATATATCAATAAATGTACAGGCTGTAATGTCCTCTAAAGTTATAAATTGCTAAGTAACAACTCGCTGCTAATATTAACGGCGTTGGGTAATGTTACAATTTTGGAATAAAATATAATTACGAGTAGTAATGGGAATTATGAATAGGCCTAATGGAGCTGAGCCAATGTGTCGCCTTGCAGTATACCAGCCAGCATTGAGAACTCAGTTTCATCATCTCATCTGGCCAGAGACTGAGCTTCTGTATGACAATGCAATGTTTAAAATATACCAACACAAGTCAATAACACAAAGTCACAAGTCATTGCGGAAATGTTAAATAAATAATTCCAATGCCATGTGTTTTATTCGACATACCACAACAATTATAAGGAATATAATCACCAATGCAATTACTATCTATGTAAAGGTCAAGGAAGAATTAATACAACAAATACGACTAGTCTATTATAAATAGTTAATAACCAGATATCGGCATATACGTCACTCAATGTCAGGTCGGTTGGACGTACACTCATATACAGTAGTTACCACCCCTAATTAATTAACCATGTGCTCTAAAGGCTGCGCTCGCTGCATGGCTTTTCTCACTTCTTTTATTTTATAATATTATACTATTCTATTGTTTACTGTAGTAGGCAGGCCTACTACAATACAAACACAGCACTGTATGTATTCTGTACAATACGAAACGTATGCTTAACAACATTGTTATTGTAGAAGTTACACTTTTTCCACCGGAAGTACATAAACTGGCATCGAATTTCAGAGTAGGCCTACACACTATATCATACATGTAATAAATTCATTATGAACTAAACTGAACAGAACAATTTTGTTAAGTACTGCACTGTAGCAATACCCAGTTGAAGGCCAAATGTTTGTAAACCTCATACCCTATCATTTCCGGTACAGTATGTGTTATTGTCATATTGTCGGAAGAAAATAGTAATGTTTTTTTTATCTGATTAGTATTATGTTGCTCGCTCTACTGTATTTAATAAATATGATAAATTTTTCAACCACCTGCACAAAAAATACTTGAATTATAATTTATTTATGTAGGCTAATTCCAATTACTATTTTTTAATAGGTATTTTGTGTTTATTATAAATTAGATGTGGGTGGACAAGTGGGCATTGCCCCAGATCTTTGTTGTTTCATACAGTATTTGTAGTGACCTAAAATTTCAGACCTCTATTATAATAGTTATTGATAATTATCTTAATGATATACTGTAATTACTGTATATGAGTGACAGTATCATTATATAGTAAACATATTTAATTACATATTTCTTTGTGTCTCGAAATAAATAGTCCCTGCAAATAAGTTAAAAGTATGTGCATTATAATTAATTATACGTACAGTAATTACAATATGGTCTAAGGTATAAAGCTAATGTGGGGTTTTATCGTCTTGTTCCGTACAGTACAGTATGTTTATTTTTATGTTGTATGTTGTATGTTGTATGTTTGTGTATTTGTTTCAAACAAATAAATATATAATTTGTATTATTTATATTAATTCTACTGTACTATTTACTGTGACCATGGATCCTATTTTGTCGCTTAGAAGGATAATCGAAAAGCTATCAACAAAGAAAGACAGAGACGTCTGGCTATCTTTGTCGACTCTATCTAACCGCTGTAGGCCTATAGTCCTTCGTATCTTAATTGTTTATCAAATTCACATTATTAGTTTTAGTTTTAGTTATGGTGTATTTTCTATTGTTTACTGTTTATTCACATCTATTATTATCTTAAATTCTCTTATCTTATATAGGAAAATAAATATATCCTATCTATCTTATAGACCGACGGAAGTGAGTTGACAATCGGAAAGAATATGACCGCAATAGAAATAAAGTTTCTTTAATTTTTTAGTTAGAAAACACCGCCACTGTAACCTGCTCCTTTCCCTTAATTTTTTTAAAAATTAAATTCAATTAATTTTTAAACCCTAAACAAGTATTTGGTAATTGCGCCATATACTCGGAGAGTAATAATACACATAATCAAATAATACGCGGTTGGTTGGCCTTTTCTAATAGATAAGAAGGGGACACATACAGTAAGTAGACATACCTTAAAATTTACTTTGGATTATACACTGGCTCTTGGTTTAATTAGAGTAGATTAATTCTGAATAAATATAATTTGATTGGTGTTATACTGTAATAGCTGTAATTTACTACTTCCTCTAAATGGTTGATGGTAGGCCTACAGTATATTGGTATAGACTCTTGGACGAATAATTGGAAGGAAGCCCGTTCGTGTTGCTGCCAATAAAAAGTTACTGTCATTATAATTAATTAGTTAGTTAGCCTTGCCGCTAATACAAACACAACGCAATGCATTCTATCAGTAGATTAATTCGACCTACGGTACAAAGTCCAACCTGTCGGCCTAGCTATATAACAGCACATGTTGAGTCAAGTAGAAGTGACTACCCTCAGTTGCTGTTATCTGTAACACCTAATTTATCGAAATTGGTTTTCGGGATGTCTGGAAATCGCGACACGCATACGTCAGCGGCTTGGTTGGCTGCGGGAGAAGATGGAAAAGTTGGTGTCGGTAAACAGCCCTTACCGCAAGCGGATCCCGATGTTTACGCTATAATACAACGAGAGAAAAAACGACAGATAGAACATCTCGAGTTGATAGCCAGCGAGAACTTTCCTAGCAGAGCGGTTCTCGAGGCTTTGGGCTCCTGTATGCAGAACAAATACTCTGAAGGTTACCCTGGCGTGCGGTACTACGGTGGTTGTCAACACATAGACGAGATGGAGCGATTGTGTCAGCAACGAGCGCTTGCTGCGTACGGGCTGGACGCCGCTCGTTGGGGCGTCAATGTGCAACCCTACAGCGGCAGTCCTGCCAACTTTGCGGTCTACACCGCCTTAGCGGAACCTCACGGCCGTATAATGGGATTGGATCTCTCCGATGGTGGGCATCTAACTCACGGGTTCTTCACTGAAAACAAGAAAATATCAGCGACTTCGATTTTTTTCGAATCGATGCCGTATAAAGTAGACCCTGATTCGGGTCTGATTGATTACGATAAATTAGCAACGAACGCGAAATTATTTAAACCTAAAATTATTATCGCTGGTGTTAGTTGCTATTCTCGGAATTTAGATTACGCCCGGTTTAGGGAAATAGCCGATTCGGTGGGGGCTTATTTAATGGCTGACATGGCCCATATTTCTGGGTTAGTTTCTGCTGGTGTGGTTCCTTCGCCATTCGAGCACAGCGATATTGTTACCACGACAACGCACAAATCGCTTAGAGGTCCGCGCGCCGGCATGATTTTCTACAGGCGAGGCGTCCGTAAGACCCTTCCCAATGGAGAACAAGTGAAGTACAACCTGGAGAAACCAATAGACGAAGCTGTGTTTCCAGGGTTACAAGGTGGACCTCATAATCACGCGATAGCTAGTCTCGCAGTGACTTTGAAGCAAGCAGTTTCACCTGATTTCAAGGAATATTCTAGTCAAGTAATTCGCAACGCTAAAGCTCTGTGCCAGGGGCTGATAGATCGGGGTTATAAGATCAGTACGGGTGGCACAGACAATCACCTTCTTCTTCTGGATCTAAGGCCTCTGGGTTTCGATGGTAACAGGGGGGAGAAAGTTCTCGAAGCAGTGAATATCACGTGTAATAAGAACACGTGCCCTGGGGATAAATCTGCTCTGCGGCCAGGAGGTGTAAGGCTGGGAGCTCCTGCCCTGACAAGCAGAGGTCTGAACGAGAAAGATTTCGATACGATCGCGGGATTCATTGACAGCGGGGTCAAGATCGGTGTTCGTATTCACGCCGCGAGCGGGGCAAAGATCGCCGACTACAAAGCTAAGCTGCAAAGCGAAGAGTTTAAGGAGGACATTGAGAAACTACGAGAGCAAGTCAGGGGGTTTGCTAAGAGCTTCCCCATGCCTGGTTTAGATGAAATCTAATAGAATGCTGGTAGATAGCAGTCGAAGTTTAGATTATTACATGAATGTTATACATGAATGTTAATGAGGGTGGTTGAAATAAATTAATTGTCGAAATATTTAGTTTAGAGCTACTATTAATTAATATCGTTTGATTTAATGTTATAATTCATAATTATTTCTATACAATAGTTTACATAAGGACAACGTATAGACCACCAATATAAAGCTGTGTTCTAGAAATACTGTCAAACTCTTTGTCCAGTGGTTCGTTTACCGTTATTGTATTTATTGTATGCAAATTCATAATTTGTGCTTCCAATTATTCATTCACTGGTTACTTTGATTATGTACATTATATTTCAAATATTTCATTTTGGAATTCTTATTGACGATTAAACTACATTTGGGGGGGGGGGGGGGGGGGGGGGCACTTTGGGATATGATACATACTGCTGCCTCAAATGGAACTGGAATTATTTTAATTAATGTGGAATGGGGGGGGGGGGGGGGGGGGATAAACTCCTTTACTCCCTCTTATTGTGTATAAGATATGGCAGCCATAAAACAGCCAGATGATGGACAACGATGAATTTAGCATTGACCTAATCATGCACGACCATCTGCTGCCCAAATACAAGTTAATATGAATGGCCATTGGATTGTTGTAATTTGTATTCAATTTAGGCTCAATTGGATTCCAGTGAGGGTTATTAAAAGTTAAGTACAAAATTATGTTATCCCTGGTAACTTACCAAATATAAATATAATTGACAAAGCCCGTGTGAATCATACCGTAATTTAATTAAAACTTTTATACCTAAACCCGAGCTAGTATAGAACTGATTTTCATTGCCATCTCCGTGGTTGTCAATTACCATAAGGACCGCGGGAACTTTTCCCCTCCCCCATATTTATGATTTTCACCTTTTTGTGGGATGCGTATTGCATGCTACAGTACTACGTTCCGTTGTTTCACAGTAATTCCACATTGTTAAACAAAACATTCAAGAAACATATTAAGTTGGCAATGGAACGTTTGATATTTTTTTAACTAAGTAATAATTGTACTTCCAAGTTCAGTAATTAGTAATGAGATGTAAAAGATGATACCGATTGAGTTATAAGATTAGAATACCTTATGCCAGCAAAATATTTATGTTCTGTAAGTTAGGTGAGGAGGGATGCTATAATTAATGGTAAGGTTACAAACCATTGATATAATTACACAGTAGTTAGTGAATTATAAGCACGCCAATAGCGTTAATAAGATAAAATCAGTTAGGGAAAAGTTTTCAAATATTATTTAAGTAATACAGTTACAGCGAGTAGTCTTACACGTTCGTGGGGCCTTCATGCCAGCTCGAATTCTAGTCGAGCCTTTGCGTAGCTTCTCAGTATAATTAGTAGACCAGGACACTCCTACCAAATTTCAGATGAATCTGATGGTTGGTTTTATAATTAGCTACTTTTAGGTTTCATAGAATTTGCTCCCTAGCGGCCGACAGAGGAACTCTAGAAGTCAGTCTGTGTGTGTAGCATTTCTAAACCTTAAATCGACTACATATGAATCAAGTTTGGTTTGATTTCATCAACGATTGGACGACTTATTAACGTTCAATCATTTTCCAAAGACAGATTAGCAACTAATTGTTGTACCGCTACGGAAAGGCTCAGCAGAACTTCGTAGCTCGCCCCTTTTAACGGTCGCTTTCAGTTCCTATTCTGACACAGAACTTATAAGCAACATAAAAAATGGCTGAGGTCGGAGTAGTTGGAGTCGGTAAACAGAAAACAGCCCTTACCGCAAGCGGATCCTGATGTTTATGCTATAATACAACGGGAGAAAAAACGACAGATAGAACATCTCGAGTTGATAGCCAGCGAGAACTTCCCAAGCAGAGCGGTTCTCGAGGCTTTGGGTTGCTGCGTCCAGAACAAAGTATCTGAGGGGTATCCAGGCGCTCGTTACTATGCAGGGTGCCAACACATAGACGAGATGGAGCAACTGTGTCAAACCCGAGCCTTACTCGCGTTTGGGCTAGATGTCGAGCGATGGGGCGTCAACGTACAAGCCTTAAGCGGCAGCCCCGCTAATTTCGCTGTCTACACAGCCCTTGTGGGACCCCATGGTCGTATAATGGGATTCGACTTGCCTGATGGTGGACATCTAACTCACGGGTTCTTCACTGAAAACAAGAAAATATCAGCCACTTCGATTTTTTTCGAATCGATGCCGTATAAAGTAGACCCTGATTCGGGTCTGATTGATTACGATAAATTAGCAACGAACGCGAAATTATTTAAACCTAAAATTATTATCGCTGGTGTTAGTTGCTATTCTAGAAATTTAGATTACGCCCGGTTTAGGGAGATAGCCGATTCGGTGGGGGCTTATTTAATGGCTGACATGGCCCATGTTGCAGGTTTGGTCTCTTCTGGTTTCGTTCCATCTCCCTTTGAACACTGCGATGTTGTTACCACCACAACATATAAGACATTGCGGGGGCCACATTCCGGCATGATTTTCTACAGGCGAGGTGTCCGTAAAATCCTTCCGAATGGAGAAGAAGTGAAGTACAACCTGGAGAAAACAATCGACGAAGCTGTGTTTCCAGGGTTACAAGGGGCGCCACATAATCACGCGATAGCTAGTCTCGCAGTGACTTTGAAGCAAGCAGTTTCTCCTGAATTCAAGGAATATTCTAGTCAAGTAATTCGCAACGCTAAAGCTCTGTGCCAGGGGCTGATAGATCGGGGTTATAAGATCAGTACGGGTGGCACAGACAATCACCTTCTTCTTCTGGATCTAAGGCCTCTGGGTTTCGATGGTAACAGGGGGGAGAAAGTTCTCGAAGCAGTGAATATCACGTGTAATAAGAACACGTGCCCTGGGGATAAATCTGCTCTGCGGCCGGGAGGTGTAAGGCTGGGAGCTCCTGCCCTGACAAGCAGAGGTCTGAACGAGAAAGATTTCGATACCATCGCGGGATTCATTGACAGCGGGGTCAAGATCGGTGTTCGTATTCACGCCGCGAGCGGGGCAAAGATCGCCGACTACAAAGCTAAGCTGCACAGCGAAGAGTTTAAGGAGGACATTGAGAATCTACGAGAGGAAGTCAGGGGGTTTGCTAAGAGCTTCCCCATGCCTGGTTTAGATGACCTCTAAAACTTTCTCAGTAATAGAAAATTTGATAACAAACTAACCTACGATAGGCAATTTACATGATGGTTTGAAAATTATATAATTTTTAGACGAGGGCTAAGGATATGTTTGAACCATCCGTCCAGACCGACCAAAGGTTGGGGAAATAGAATGATCCAAATCAATCAGCACCTTTCTTAATCTTGTGATGACCTTTCATATTCAACACTCGTACAACGACACGCTAATAATAATGGCGACAGGTGCAAAACGAAACATCAGTATTCAAACAAAACATCAGTATTATGTAGGCTAGTGTACGTAAACCACGAATGGTGTTTAATCTGCACATTAGAAATAAGTCTAGGCCTACATTATATAGTCTGACGTTTATTGCGAGAGAAACTATGTAGGATTATGATATATATCTGTAATACCATAGTGTAATGGTTAAATCCGTTGCCTTCTATTCACATCTCTTTGATTGTCGTGAATTCGACCATGACCTACTATAACATATGTTACAGTAGGTCATG
>JAUCBJ010004116.1:0-28909 GCA_032718475.1 Nemertoderma westbladi
CTAGAACCTGTTCCTGTTGAGTTTTTTAACATTGCCCAAAACTGTTGGCTATTCACCACCCTAGTGCGTTCTAATGTTTGTGACTGTTCTCGATCATATGCTGCCTTTGCTTGACGAATGCACTTACAGTACTGTGAACGAGATGTAGCTAATCTGTTGAAGGTACTGTGAGTGGGACTATTTTTCCATGCATTAAATTCTCTACGAAAAATAAAACGCTTATCCGCACATTCATCATTGTACCACTGGTAAGAAACATTACATTTATCACCCGGTGATCCGCCTTCCCTTACTTTGAAGTATCGTCCTGCCACTTGTCTAATGCAGTCAACTATCTCCTCTGTTGCATTATCAATATCAGCTGGAGTGTTAAGTCCTGTGCATAGTTTGTCGGCGATATTGTCTAATTTAGTTTGTACCACTTCTGAAGATAGCTCTTTTTTAAACTTATCACTGAATTTTTCCTTCCATTTAAACCTACTATTTTGTTCCCCGCATTTCGTTGTTTTATCGATATTAGTATCCACTTGCGTTTCAATTTCTACTGGCCAAGAAAATTCGGCAGTGACAGTAACGTGAGGACTAAACAAATTTGGGTCCCCAACATAAAAATTTGAGCAGTGAGATAATAGACCGCATCCAGCTAGGATATAGTCTATGGTCGAAGCCCTAGTTCTCCTTTCACCAGGTGCAAAAAATGTAAACTTTCCTACGCCATCATCGCGCCCAGCCCTTCCATTCAATATTCTGACCCTGGCATTTTTACAAAAATTTAGAAGTAGTTTACCATGGTTATTTTTTACTTCATCCTGATTTCTCCTAATTTTATTTACAGAACCTTCCCAGTCACCATTGTCATCATCGAAAACATAATCTGGGGGCAATAACTCATTTAAGTCATTGGGCCTGTCAGAATATTCATCACAAATAAAATCATTCAGTTCTGCAGTTCTGGCATTGAAATCGCCTGCTATAATAGTTTCCCTGCTCGAACCAAATTTAGCAATTCCATTTTCAAGTAAGTCATATAAAGATGCAGGGTCACCACAATGGGAAGTTGATCCCTCTGGGGGTATATAAATTGCACAAAATAATATATCAATCGGTGAATTTACAATAGTTCCACAGATATTTAGAAAAATTATATCCTCATTACTTTCTAGAACAGTTATATGTCCTTCAAGCTGTTTTTTGTAATACACGTTTATCCCTCCACTAAAACGTCTAGCTTTGGGATTTTTATTCAACCTTGTTACGGCAAAATAATTAAAACCTGCAATATCCGCAATGAGTGAATTTTCAGGGCTTAGCCAGGTTTCTGTACATACAAAAATATCATAATTATTTAATATTTCCTGGAACTCCAAGTCTGGTAATTTGTTAACTATACCTTCAACATTCAAAGACCCAACTTTTAGTGAACTTATAGGCATATAATTAATTGGTCTCGAGTTCAGGTTACCGCCACTGGTCGTACTGGTCACCCTATTTCGAAGGTGTCGGAGCTCGTAGGGTTTGCAGATTGACCCTCGCTAACGCCACCCGCAAGGTCACCACGACTGGTACCAACCATGTCTTGATTAGGACACGTTGGGTTCGGATCCTGTTTCTCGCCCTGACTGGGTGCCTGCTGGGTAGCCTCCTTGCTCCGAGCTGAGCGACTTATACTGCGGCAGTTGGCCCGTTGTTTGCCAATGTTAGTATGTAATAAATACAACAGGCCAGGAAGACATTTCCCGCTTCTTTAGTTCCTGCTGAGATGCAAACGAGTCGTTACTTTCGTCAAACTTCAAAGGTAATTTTCAGTCTTTAGTTCCCGCATCTCGTTATTTAACATTTTAATTTCAACTGGATCTTTATGATTAAAAAATTTATTAACCTCAGCTAGACATGGTAGTATTTATATTATTTGGTTTTGCGGTAAAGTCTTCAATGGGATTAGGATTAAGCAACGCGTTCGATTGTTTATAAATAAATAAGGTAAACGATATCACTTATTTATCTCGCCGTAAGTCTAAAAGATAACGCACATCTCTCCGATATTTTGTGATATAATTCTGATTAATAGGATGTTAATTTCACAATTTATAAAAAACTTTAACCCTATTAGTACCGGGCTATAAAATGTTGTACAAATACCGGGGGGGGGGGGGGGGGGGTCATATTGATCTCCCCCTCTAAAATCTACAAATTTTTACGAAAACGTCAGATTTTTTGTTTGTACGTAGGTATCACTAGTCTGGATCCGACCGAAAAAAAAAAATTTCGAAAAAATTTACTGGGGTGGTTATATTGCAGCACAAAAATTGCAAGTAGTGCACAATTTTCACAAAATTTGAAAGTTACATTTTTCGGCTAATTGTTTTTCAATACAGGTTTTCTGGGGCGCAAAATAGATTGGAAAATATTTAAAAATGAAATGGTTACTATAAATGGCTGTTTAGTCCTCTCTGCGTTGGGAAAAAAATGAAAAAAACAAGTAACCAGCACTTTTCTGTTAGAACACAAAATTTTTAATTCACTTACACGATGCTATAAATTCACATATTTAGGTTTTCTTGGGCGCTGATTCTAATGGAATACATTTCTAATATGCCAGATCATTGCAACTTGTGTTTTTCGGCGTAATTTGGCAAATTTTGGTGCTAGCACCAAATTTCGTACCCGTCACCAAAAAGTACAAGTTTGCGATGTCCAGTGCTGTTTTTATTGATTCCATCGGATTCAGGACGCTCAGAAACAAGATAATACTATCTTCTGATCAATTTGTTTATTTTCCAAAATTTGGTGCTGGCACAACAATTTTCACCCACCGGTGAAAAATACAAGTTTGAAAACTCTTATGAAATTTTTACTGATTCCATTGATTTCAGAACCCTCACAAACCCGTATAACGCAAGAAATAAGGTGACACAATCAATTGATATATTTGATGGATTTCAAATTTTGGTGCTAGCACCACAGTTTGCACCCACTTCCGAAAAATACAAGTTTGATATGTCTAGTTCGATAATTATATATTCCATTGAATTCAGAACAACCATAAACCTCTATAACGCAAGAAATAAATTGTTACAAGCAATTTTATCTATTGAATGGATTTTCAAAATTTCGTGCTCGCACCAAAATTTGCACACAGCACCGAAAAATACAAGTTTGATACGCTTGGTGCAACTCGTATATATTTCATCGAAAACAGAACCCCAAAAAACCCCAATTGCGCAAAAAACAAGCTTCAAACAATCTATTTACAAAATTGACATATTTCAAAATTTGGTGCTGGCACCAAAATTTGGCACCCGCCGAAAAAAACAAGTTTGAAATTTCTAAATCAATTTATATGAATTCCATCCAATTGCTAACACCAAAAAACCGGTGTAAATAAAAAATAGAGATGTTACAATTAAGTTTAAGTTTAAGTTTTAAGTTTAATGTTTCCTCAGAACAAGCACCCAAAATACAAAAAAAAATAAAAATGTTATAACAAAGGAACATGGTTTGGCTATAGCAAAGCTAGTGTAGCCTTACCATATTCCTATAAGAGGAGGAAACGCGGAGAACAGGTGAGATACGGGTGATACAGGCGTATGGAGTACGATATAGCTGGGATTAAACTATTAGTTTGTTTACCTTTACTGTAGATTGTCATGATAAATTTCTAACTGAAAGAATGCTTTATGGTTTTTCCCAGATCAAATTTTGCATAATTGCAAATGCACTGAGATATATATCTTATGGGATACTGAATACTCAAGAGATTAAGAGCGGAAAACATTATAGAAGTGAGATATAAAAGATGAATGAAAAATTAAATAATTTTTCAACCTTTGCATTATAAGAAATTTCCAGATTCAAAAATTTTCTTGCGAAAAATTTGTTATTAAAAAGAAAAAGATAGTAAATAGTTATTATTATCACGACCCAGAAAGAAGATTGATTTTTACTTGTTTTTTGAAATGCACCTTATTACTGCTATCGCGGATATCTCTCGAGAGGGAATTCCAGAGAAGAGGGCCCTGCATTGAAAGGGACTGATGCCGGACTTCCGTGTGCGTACTGGGTAAATGAAAAAGACCAGCGGAGGCAGAGCGAGTATTGTATGTGTGAACAGATGATTCTTTAGTGAATAAGTGAGAAAGAGGATGAGAAGGATTGTGGTAAATTTCATACATTAGTATGAGGACCTGGTATTTATACAGACGATCTAGTGGTAAAATGCGTAGCTGCTGATAAATAGGAAAAGATGAGGACTGATAGTGGCTGAAGGTAATACATCGGACAATTTTATTGCGTTTGGTTTTGAGGGGACGAGTAATAGATTTGAATGTATTTCCCCATACTATCAACCCGTAAAAAATATAGGGGTAGACTAACGTATAGAATAGAGTTCGCATTATATGAGCTGGGACAATATGGCGTAGTTTATAGAATAATCCTCCACTCTTGGATATTTTTTCAGGATATGGCTGATGTGTTCCCTATATGATAAATTGGAATCTATTAATATACCTAGATATTTAGATGTTGTTATTCATATTTAATGAAATGAAATTTTCAAAAAACGCCTCAAAAAAAAGTGCCAAAAGTAGGGTTAAAAAATGGTGCTATAACTCGAAAACTACCTCATATTTTTGAAAATGGTTTTCACTACTAGGAAGACAATAGATTTTTAGGTAAAGTCATAAAATTTCAGACACTCAACTGCGTTTGTTTCAGAATTATAATAAAAAAACCACGGGGGGTCATATTGACCCCCCCCCCCCCCGGGTTTAATAGGGTTAAATGAACCTGTCTTACACAGACTCGTAGAAACATATGGGATTGGAAGATGCAAACCAAGAATGACTCGACTTGCATCAACCAAACAAACTGCCTCCATCTACACATTCGCCTAGGCAAACAAATCATAATCACAACTACTGCGATGTGTGAAATGTTATCATCCTTATCTGCAACCTGAGAAACGGCACCAAAGATCAGTTTATTCTGCGGAGGGGTCTTTCTGTATTAGAATTATTACACGAATTATTTCTACCAAATACATTCTCAGTTAGCCTAATAAATAAAACAACCAATATAATGTACAAGCCTCCTATGAAAATTGGGGATTTCTTCCATTCAGTCTACCCAACAGCTGTTGGTACCCGGCTGCCACGCTGGTTCAGTTTTCTGGCTTTGTTAGTTTAAGGGGGGAGTTTAAGTCCCCCAGTCTTTTTTTTCATCAAATTTTTTTTTAATGTGTTTTCCGATGTAAAATTTTATGGTGATTCCGAATCTGAAATCAGTTTTTCGATAAGGTATTTTGTTCTCGAGTTATGGCAACTTTTTTAATTTTCACACAAAATTTGAAATTTATTAATCATGGTGCAGCACCACATTTGACACCAAAAAAGACCATGAAACACCAATAAATGTGCAAATATTTTGCCCTTTTCGGAAACAGCGCTGAAATTTATCCAATAGGTATCAAAACCCCAAAAGTAGATTATATTTGAAAAATTTGAAAAAAATTTCACTTTTGGTGCATGTTTGGTCAGTTGTAATAAGGATGAAATTTAAATGTAATTTTTCTCTCATTGGCTTCTTTTGGGACCTTTTCTCTTGAAAAAATTTTCACTTTTGGTGCATGTTTGGTCAGTTGTAATAAGGATGAAATTTAAATGTCATTTTTCTCTCATTGGCTTCTTTTGGGACCTTTTCTCTATCTACTTTTTAACTACTCAACGGATTTTCGTTGTTTGCAGAATTATGTAGAGGAATATTCCCCGCAAAAATTTAATAGACAGAATTTTGAGAAAATTTTGTTTAAAAAAAAACTTATGGCATTTTTCGTTTAAAAATACCGAAAAATCGAAAAAATCCAAAATTTAGCGATTTTTCACACAAAAAATGCCATAATTTCAAAATTCTGTCTATACAATTTTTGCGGGGAATATTCCTCTACATAATTCTGCAAACAGAACGAAAATCCGTTGAGTAGTTAAAAAGTAGATAGAGAAAGTGTCCCAAAAAAGCCAATGCGAGAAAAATGTCATTTAAATTTCATCCTTATTACAACAGACCAAACATGCACCAAAAGTGAAAATTTTTGCAAATTTTTCAAATATAAATCTACTTATTGTGGTTTTGATACCTATAGGCAAATTTTCGGCGCTGATTCCGAAAATGGCAAAATATTTGCACATTTATGGGTGTTTGATGGTCTTTTTGGTGTCAAAGGTGGTGCTGCACCAAAATTTAATAATGTGAAATAACGTCCAAGATATACAAAATTTACTAAGCCTTTACATTTTACTAGAGCGTTGCCTGATTTGATAACAGTAGAATGAACCTGTCTTTAGACTGGGTAGATTTTGTTTAAAGCTCATTTTCCAATACATGTCCCAGTAGTGGTTTCAAACCATTTGGTGGTCACACATATAAATAACTAATACTACCTCAAAACGAAATAATTGTTGCATATAAAAGAAACCCAAACCTAAAAGAACTTCTAGCACCATCCAATCCATACAAACAATTATCATGCATGGATAACCCTGGTTGTTACAATTGTAGCGCTAAAAAGTGTGACTGTTGTGAAAATTACTTAATTGAAACCAACCATTTCAAATGTGTAGCTACAGGCAAGACTTTTAAAATAAACAAACGACTAAACTGTTACTCGGAAAATGTAGTATATTTAGCTATCTGCATAGAATGCAATTTACAGGGTGTTGGCTCAACAATCAATTTCAAGAAGAGGCTTGGAAATTATAAATCTCATATAAAAAAAGGTGTGAAAAGTTGCAATATCGGCGTGCATTTCATCGAAAAACACAACAAATCCTCCAAAAACTTGAAATTTATTTTGATCGATCAATTACCAGGAAGGGACAACTGCGTAGAAACAATAAAGAAACTAAGAAAATCGGAACGATTTTGGATTGGTATGCTGCTCACTAATCTAAAGGGCTTGAACTCCTTCCATGACTACATTCAACAATAAAAACTTTATTATATTAAGTCTAGGTTACTGTAAAAGCTTTTGTGGGATAACTGATACGTTTGCCTTTGCTGGCCAGTTCCCCCCCAGGCGCTGGAATACTCTAAAAGGGTTCTCTGACTGTATATATATTCCCCTCGCCCGCAAGGTACCTTTACAGGTGTTTTAACGGACATAAAAGTAATTCTGCTATATACGTGTTTTGGCGGACATGGTAAGGCAAAAAACCTGTAATGCACCAACTACCTTTCACAGCTTAGCCGTGATAATTCATATTACGACATCTAACAGCTGGTTGCTGACATGGAAACAGCCATTGGACGCACGGTTCTTTGTTTGGCTTGAGCCAATCGGAGCGATTTTTCCTGTCGACGTGTAGCTTTTCAGTCGATCATAAGGAGAGTGTTCAGTCTTACTGTTTTTACTTGATACTTTGTTGTTATTGCTGTCTAAGCCAGAAACACCGGCATTTTGGGAAGAACTCTAGTAAACTGCTTGAATTATCGAAAGTATAAACTGTTACCTAATGAAACTCACTTAACTCACTTAATTTAATTGCATTAATCATATTGTTTGTACTGTTATTTTACCGTCAGTTATTAATTGTACCTATTTGTTGATGGAAATATTGCTATTTGGATAATACGGATAAATCACCCAAATTCCCAATTTTCTTGATACACTACAGGTTAGAGAGACCGGCTATACATAACAATTGCGATTTATATTAATGTGGTGTGTATTGAATCCAATGTTATTTAGCAGACCCTACGTGAGTCAATTGCTGCTCTCTTTATGTGTGATCAAATATACTGACGGTCGGCAGAATAGTGTGTATGATTGTGATTGGTAACAAAGTATTTCCTAAAGAATACGCTTTATACTTTAATCATAAGCAGTATCGTTGCGTTTTAGTATAAGTCTTAGTTCTGTTTAAATAGATAAAGCGCCACGTCCTAAAGGAACTGTTAATATTTCCCGAAAGCCAATAATATCTGTCAGAGATTAATTATTAACGATCTATCGAATAATACATTAGGTATACACTGCAACCTTACACTGTAATAATACAATTCAAGCATCCGAATTCAGTCTCCCGGGTGTAGATCCATCGGGTGAATGATCGCGCATGGGCTGACTTCGGCTAATGTTTTGCGTATTAGCATAAAATATTGTCGTATGCTAAAGTGGTTTTAATTAACTAGAAGACATATAAATTTTGGCAGGTTAAACTGCTAAAGGTCTTCAAAAGCGCGAACAGTTACCTTAACAACAAACTAAGAATTACGATATTCTATGTAAACAAATTCAAATAAGAATAATAAAAAATAGATTTGATAAAGGCTATGTGGTAATTATATTATACAGTTGAACTCGCCAATATTGAGTCTATGACAAAGTTTGTCTATAATTGTACAGTAGATTGATATTTAGTTCGATTATTCATTACCTACATTGGGTTAATTAGCACTAGCATACGCGTCTGTTAATTAGTCAAGATATACAGTACTTACAGTAAATAGTATGTGCCGAATAAAGAGTCAACTACTAACAGTACAGTAGTTAGTACAGTATGTGCAGTATAAGGGGTCAACCAGAACTAATTACTAAATGGCATTTTAATTATAAGGATTTTGGATCTCCGGCTCATTCGTTCAATTAAATTCATATACTAATTGTTACGGTAAATTCATACTTTATAATTTCGGTGTAATCGTGACGTTACTTGTATTAAATATTCTGTACGATAAAGTCATTAAATATTTTCATCTCTCTAAAATAACCAAATGGTCCTTCGAACCGGTACAACTACGAAAAGGAGACGTTGAAATGATGGAAGACAACTCACGGTCGGAACTCAATGCAATTGCGCGACAACAACGGACAACCCACTAATTACATCGGATTTCTCGGAAGAATAAATCACATCAAACTCTTCGGATATAACTCAAAAGGTACGTTGGTTACATTTCACAACACCCAGTAAGATTATTTCTCTGGCAAATTAGATTATCATTCACCATGGGTGATCTAACACGCCTTGTACAAATAAGAGGGCGCTATAGATCCAAGGCTACTAAGTTAGCCAAGGAAGCTGAGGCTCTTGCATGCGATCAAATAACTTCAGAATCATTGACCAGAAGCAAACAATTACTGCTTCTAATACCAGATGTAAAAGCTCAATTAGACAGTCAAAACAAAGAAATCCATTTTCAATTGAAAGATGATGATGTTGAAAATGATTTGTATCAGAGTGATGAATATAATTCCAGACTATTGCTTGCAATTTCTGGTTTGCAACAAGTCTGTTTAGATAGTGATCTTGACAAAACTATCTCTAAAGCGGAAGTTTCAATGCCCAAAACTAGTTCTGATATGGAAACACGTATTTTGCAACAAGCAACCTATAGAAAAAGACTTCCCGCAATAGAAATAGAAAATTTCGAAGGTGATTACACAACCTTTCAACCGTTTTGGCAGTCCTTTACTAGTGCTATTGACAGCAACACCGCAATCCCAACTGTAGAGAAGTTTATATATTTAAAAAAATTTCTTAAAGGCAGAGCCAAACTGACAGTGGAAGGACTAGAAGTGACTGCTGAAAATTACAGTACAGCTGTTCAGATTATCCATGAAAGATTTGGACGCAAAAGTATGATTATTTCAGGTCATTTTAATAAAGTTTATAATATTCCAGTGTGTCGACATTTAAAGGACTTGCGATCATTTTATGATAGTTTGATTCCCCACATTCGCTCCCTGGAATCACTTGGAATGATCTCGGACATAAATTCAGCCATGATATGTCAAGTAATTCTTGGTAAGTTACCGGAGTCAGTCAGAGAGAAATTTCACGAACATACCGAATCTGATGATTGTTTCAAAATCGATAAAATTGCAGATTTTATCAGAAGAAAAGCTGATGCTGTTCGCGCTTTCAGACCTTTGGCAGTTTAACCCACCAAATTAAGATGTCTTCTAGATATTAAATCGGTTTTTAGTCTATGACAAGTATTTGATTCACTACACTAGTCGAAACCAATCTGTGCGCGATCATTCACCCGCTGGATATTCCCGGGAGATTGGGTTCGACGGTTTAATTTTATTGCTATGTAAGCCTAATGTATTATTCGACTGACAGTACTATATAATCTCTGACAATATTATTCACCTTCGGTAATATTAACAGTTCCTTTAGGACGTGGCGCTTTATCTACATAAACATAGTTATGACTTAAACTACTCACAACGATATGGCTTAATTATAATTCACATATATGGCGCATTCTTTAGGAATTGCTTCTTTAACAGACTCACTCATACACAATGCTGCACAATACTGCACACTAATCTGCCAATCTTCACTGATTTTAATCACATATAAAAGGAACACAGACTGACTCATGTAGGGTCTATCAAATAACATTAGATTCACTTCAAACCACTTTAATATAAGTCACAATCGTTTATCTGTAACCCTTCTCTCTTACCTTCGGTATATCAAGAATATTGGGTTTCGGGGTTATTTATCGTTATTCCAAATATAATAATTCATCAACCATATTATGAAGAACTGACGGTAAATGGCAGTATAAAACAACAATGAAAACACTGATTGTTATGAGTTTGCAATGTTTCAGCAGTCAGTATGTATGATCAGTTAGCAGTGATTCCATGAGTTTGATCGGTATGTCAGTACCGGTATGTCAGTTAAAGGATATATGCCCTTTATAATTAAACCTACTAGTGTAAGACTAAAAACTGAAAACACGGAGGTGCCAAAAGCCGGTTCTTAGGCTCTAGGCAAAAACATAACACTGAACTACTGAGTTTCTGTATATACCTCCAACACAAAGACAACAAACGCTCTGATTGGTCAACCTGAACAACGAGAGAACAGAGAAACAAAGAAACGTCGACGTGGCAATATCAGCTGCTAGCCGTCGTCATGGTAGCGACACTGTTTTCAAGAGTATCGAGCTTTTACGTCACGGAATTACGGATTATGTCCTCTAAAGTACAAATACAGAAGAAATAGCTCTTATGTCCGCTAAAACACCAGTACAGCAAGGACACGGCCTTTTTATGCCTGGTAAACCAACTACAGAGTACTTTACGGGAAAAATAAGGAAAAATAACCGGACAATTCAGTAAAAGCTTTTACACCGCTCCCAGAAAATGGGATTTTCAGTCTATAAAATATAAAAATCACAGTTTCTAAAACATAAAGATACTCTAAACAGTTAGTCTTTCTTACGCAGACGGCGTTTACGCAGTTTTTTGAGGCTAGCAAGAGTCTTTTTCTCTTTGGGGGGAGCCACTTTACTAGGAGGGCCATAACTCCTGGGTGAAGGGTGCAATATGATTGCATCAGAAGGTGTAGGATTGTGGTCGGGGTATCCGCCGTTTCGATATGCTTCTCCTCGAGCTGATTTTCCTCCGCTCGTAGCTGGATACGTTCATCCAAAAACTCTCGCAGAGAATGGGGTTGTCTAAGTGCGATATCTTCTTAGAGATTCTGGATTTCACAATCGAACTGAGATAAAGACAATTCGTTTATCGATTGGACTTACTGTTATAACTTACGTTTATCTGAACAAACGCAGGTTTCTTTTTTGATCTTTATAGAATAGCGTTTAACTCGTTTCGTACAACGCTCTCCTTCACTTTGATGAAGGGTTGTATCGCGTTAAACGGGATGACCATACGGTTGGATAATGATATTAGGTGTCTGCGTCATAATCCAGCTAGGTAAGATGGGCGGCTAGCTAGAAATCACTGTCGGAGTGTTACCGATTAATTGTTAGGGTAGCACTAGATCTTTGAACAGTGAATACAGTCCGCGAGGATCCGCGACACCACCAGGATCGCAGGTCTGAGGTCCAACTAAGGAATGAGGAGGTTTGACCGAGTATTCCGGGACTCTGATCGTAGGTTTACTCCAGGATCGTTCGAGCCGAGTGAGCATAGGTGATACGTCAACAAGTTTCGGTTTACATGGATGTTTATGTCTTTCCGTTTATTATTTGGGTCTAGGGCGTTTATCGTAATAATACCAAAGACGCACGTCTGGTAGGGTAAACGCGGGTGACATTTATTTGTTGTTACAATGCTTCTATCAAGAATTCCAAATATACTTTGGAGTTACCGCGTCCATTTGTTTCTTTAGTGTCTTTTCTTTCGAGTCGATTTCGAATAGAATTTTCGCATTCGAATTTCAGTTTATGGTTCCGACTCCGCTGGGCAGGATATATAGTCGACATAGTCCGTATTGTGTAAATCGATAGGATGACCAGTAGTTAAGAAGACCATATACGTACCATTACGCTGCGTATATCGAGCAGCGAATTTTCTATAGTCCAACTCGCGCGAGAGCTGCACTTGGGACATTGTCGGTTCGATATAACGACCATCGTCCTCCGCAGCAGTTGGACTAACGTCGCCGCGTATTAAGCTATCAACAAACGCTTGCAAAAATAGAGTATATCGCTCCCCGATACCAAGACCATCTTCTATCAACTCCGTCATATCTGCTATATATGAGTTTATCCATATTATAATGAGTTGATATTTAGGCGAGCGGGCGTCGCTGCCTACCCCAATCAACCCCGGACAGTACGAGATCCTCAGCGCCGATGTGTCGTCGCCGCTGTACTTTCGCCAACGACGTAGCCGCACAACAACAACGACAACCGACACAAGTCACTCGACTGTCCGTCCCAAAGACTTAGATGTACTTCAGGTTTTCCTTGGAGAGTTAGGTTACTTTTACGATTGCGACTAGCTACTGTAAACACACCTTAGTAGTAACATTCGCCTATAAACTCACAAGTACCACACACACAACTTGTCACAAATTACACACACTCGGGTCACTTGTCCGTTAGTCAATGCCTTCCAGAATGTCACTGTATTATTATGTATCCTTGGATACTATCAGTGCACTATTTATTCCCTATGCTATTCAATGGGACAAGCTTTCTATTGTTCTTTTAACTCAATTCTAATTCTAGCGTGGTTGTTGCTATGGTGACATTATGCAAAGCTAGCGGTAGAATTAGAGCAATTCCAATGCATACAGATCTGGGATGTTATTTAATAGTATTCTTTAATAGTCAATGTTCTGTTTTATACATGACTTTATGAATTTTATCGGCTATTGACTATGTTTGGGAGACTTTCGCACACTCATACACATAATAAGATAAATCTCCGCTCCCTTGATCTATTAATTAATGGAATTTTGGGAATGTTATAAATTGCGTAAAAATGGCAATTTATTAAATTCATTAAAAGGCATGAATTTAAATTTATTCCCTGAAATTTTATTATTTGATAATTAAATTGACATATTTTGATTCTAGAATATGTCTGGGGACACAAGATCCTTAATTCTATGACAATTGTCTTTTTAAGAATATCGGTAAATGCTACGATATCTTAATTGACTAGAATTGCTGAAGGATCTGAATTTTACAGATTTTGATTTATTAGATTTGCAAATATTAAATAATTAATATTTGAGATGGGCACCGATTTATTCCAGAACTTGTCTGGGGACGTTAACCACTGATTCTAGAATTTGTCTTTCAAGTATATCGGTGGGTGCCGCGATATCTTAATCGACTAGAATTACAGATGGTCAAAGGGTTTAACAGATTTATTTTGCGTTATACGCTACTGTTAAAGGGACATCACGCTACTATATGTATTATTTAATATACGGTATGAGAGCAATATCGCACGAAGCAATGTCAGTGTGAAGAGGCAAGTCGTTTCCAAGGTCTACCCAGAGCTTGGTTTAGCCGAGACACGAGGATCTGAACTTTGCATTCCTAATACTCTGCCTACCAATAATACTTAAATATAGTAGTGGCTTTATTGTACTTTAATAAGTACGGACATTTCATCTTACTGTAGTTACGTATTTGTAATGTAATACGGACAGTAAGGAAAGAGAAAAAGAATTATTTCTTGCCGTCGCATTAAATATAATATATATGTAATTAAGTAATAAACGCGAATATATATTGCACTAATCTACTAAATAATCGCTAAAATAACATTCTACTGAATAAAATTAAAGAAAACGATTATAATAAAATTACATAGTAATACATACAGAAATATAAAAATAATAAAATAATATAAAATAATAGAGTCACACACCCACTCCATATGTTGTTACGTTATGGAGTCCCTAGATGTTTGAAGGATTAGGGAGGTGGTCGTGGGAAGAGAATCTTGCCTTCCACAGTTTCCGGAGAGTCCTCCATTCCCTTCCGATAAACACAAACGACCGACTGGGTGATTGAGTCGCTGCATCCTGAATACAATTCCAGGTTTCCTCTTCGTCCTGGAATAGTGACGATAGAAACATCGCTCAAAGTATATGACGGCGTCACAAAGCCGATTCCAGGAGCTATAGTGGTCCGTCGCTCTCTGCAGGAGAGGTGAGAGTCCCTGCGAGACGTCTGATGTTCCAGAGCTCCAATCGCTCTCTCTGATCTTCATGAAGGATCCACTCGCGGAGGGGAGGCCCAGATCCACGGCGTCGTCCCTGGCAACATGTAATACCGACAGATCTATCCCGGGTTCAAATAACTCCGCTCCACCCGCCCGGGTTTTAGGTTTAACTTTCTCCGCTCCCTTGGCTGGTCTAATCTCAGTCGGAGTAAGATGGGGAGGCCATTCATCCTCCTTACTCAGGAAGTCGGGTTCACCTAACCGGTCTGTAGTATCTGTCAGTTCTTGAGGAGTTACTCCTCTGGAAGCGATGTCCGTTGGATTAAACTTCTTGGGACAATATCTCCATTGATCTAAATTGGAGCTAATATCGTCATTATCTGAGGAGTATGGTGTTCCCTCAGTTGGGTCGTCTCCCTCACTAGTATCATCTTCCCATTTACTCCGCTGGCAGACGCGATCTTGAAGCAGTCTTTCTCTGAGCGTTCTACGGGAAGGTCCAGTAAGGTACCAACCTACTCTAGTTCTTACCGCATAGGGCTGAAGTGGTTGCGGTTGAGCAGGTCGTTTCTCTAATGTCTCCAGCGCCTCATGCGCGTTTTGGCCGATGAGTATTTGCACTCCAGGATAATCAGTCTGGAATCGAGGTATGTTAAGATGTTGGATGCTCTCATCCTCGTCCCAATTATAAAGGTCTGCTTGAGTAGTAGCGAAGTTCTTTATAGCCACCATTTTCACTGACCTGATGCTATGTTCTCCTAGTTCGTCCTGGGGGGTGGACAACTCACATATATAATAGTCGGCAGCTACAGTAGAATTCCAAACCTGCATGATCCCTGACAGGTTTAGCTTGGTTCGGAACTTGGGTTGTCCAGCAAAGATGACTTCGGCTAGTTCCCTATCGATGAATGTTCCTGTGCTACCGGAGTCCAGGAGGGCGTTCACTATATAGCTCTTCTGAGGTCCGTGGACCCGTAACTGGACTACAGGAAATTCTCGGATTCCTATATTGGAAGTTGGCGCTTTCCAAGATGGTTGTTGATCGGAAGTAGTTAAGGTAAGGTCGCTGTCTGTGTCTTTCTCATACACGAGTGCTCGATACACTGCGGTGGTGTTTATTAGGTAACAGGATTCGTTTTGGTCGGAGAACTCGTCCGTATAGAATCCTTCCATCTCAGATTGATCAGTGTCGTTCACATCACTGAATTGGACATGTAGTTCGGACTCACTTACCTGACTCGGGCTGTTTCGTTCGAATTCCGTGTGCAACAAGATATGATGTTTTGCGCCGCACTTTGCACACCTTGCGTCGGAGTTACAGGTTCGCCGTTGGTGTCCTCGTCTGAGGCAATTATAACACAACCGCTTATCCCACATGACTTCACGTCTATCCTCGAGTGATTTCCTCAGGAATTTATCACACGCATTTAAACGGTGGGGCCCGTCGCACAGCACACATTTCGGCTTGATGTTACTTACTTTAACCTGTGCTATGTGGTGCACACTTGTTCTTTCCTCGGGCTTTCTCACCTGAATTCCTTTAGGAGACGTAGGAGGGGTTTTTTGTACCGGTTCCCTTCTGTCATTGGGTCGAGACTTGGATTTACTTACCTGTTCTTTAGGCATTTTATTGACATAATAAGGCCTGTCAGTGTCTTTCCCGCTGTCCTCTCCTTGAGAGGTTTGGCTTTCACCGTCGTCGGTATAACATACTGGTGTTACCCTTCTCCTAGAAACGGGTTTCTCACTTACCTTGTTTTCCAATGTCTTCTCTCTGGACTGCCTTAGGAGCTGTAATTTCACTTCTCTATCTAAGAATGACATGAGATCAGTCATGGTAGGGTCTCGTCGTTGTTGTTCCATCATATATAACACCTTCTTATCCCAGCGTGTACCTACTCCACCCTTGGGCAAAGCAGATGCTAAGGCTCTTACAACCATAGAATTCTGGTATTCATGAGACTTACCTAGCCAATCTAATTGTCTACAGATCTCCTGAATCTCATCGGAAAACTCTATAATCCCGCTGCTAAGAAACTTTCGGGGCGCCATTAATTTTGCATACAAATACCTCAGCTATGTCATTCCTATTACCATACCTGATGTTTAGTGTATCCCAAACTTGTCTTAATCCATCTGGATGTCCAATAAATTTTAACGCCATTGACTTGGGAGGTCCTTCCAAACATTCGATGAGGAATCTAAGTTTCTCTCCGTTAGATAGTACAGAGTTCTGTATGTTATCTTTGTAATATTCATTAAAAGGTAACCATTTCATCTCATCTCCATTGAACTTGACAATCTCTCCAACCTTTACCGCTTGCCGGGCTTCGGTTCTAGCCATTTGACGCGTAAAACTTTCTTGGGCCATCGTGCTATTTAATATCGAGTTATCGGTATATAAATTTCTCGGATTATGATCAGTTCTATAGGGAATATCATTATCAACAGGTCTATAATTACCCTTAATAGGGTTCACTATAGGAGTTTCTACTTCGCTAGCAGTATAAATGCGTGTAGGCTCCACACCTTGCGCATGAGATACTTCAGACCTAACAGGTTGACACATTGTTACAGAGGGTGGTGGTATACCCTTTTTTAAGTTTACTAATTTATCGCGTTCTAACGCGATACTTTGCTGCACTTCTTGCAACTCTAACTTACTTTCCCTTACTGTGCCCTTGAACTGCTGGACAGTCTCCTGCATCTGTCCGAGCAGGATATCCATCCCCCGCCGTCTCTCGTCCACCCATTCGACCACCGAAGCGGGAGTCGCCAACGTTGTAGCGGGCGGACGAGGGACAACGGGAGACAAATCTGGAATATTTCGCTCGGGGTCCAGGACCTGAACTGTCTCCTGGGCAGTTCTACTGGGCACAGGTAGCTTAGTGCTATGTAGAGGGAATTTAGAGGTAGCTTCAGGGAGCACAGGTGTCTCTATCACCGAAGGGGTGATTTCAAGAACAGGTCCAATTATTTCAGGCTCATCTACTATAGGAGGGAGTCTTTCTACTCTAATTGGGTCTGAAGGCTCAGGATTACTTAGATCTACACTAGCTAGTTGCCTTCTCACGGCTGTAGGCAAATCAGGCAATTTCTGCCAATGTAGCGCCCTTCTACGTCCGTTATAACGAGATTTATTTCTTCTGCCTTCAGGATCTGTTGTATCTCCTTCATCAGAGGATGTAAATCCCTGTCTCTTGGAAGTAGTCCGACTTATCAGCTGCATATCACTAGCCGTTATCTGCTTATTTAAGTAATCGTGCTTCTCTTGAAGATTCTCCAACTCTAGTTGGACCTTTTCTTCAGATGCCCTCCGTTCCGCTTCTGCCACTGCCATTGCCGCTGCTGCTTTTGCCTTTGCCTCTGCTTCTGCTGCTGCCGCTTTTGCCTTTGCCGCTGCTATTGCTGCTGTCTTTCTGTCTTCTATCTGTTTTTTCTTCAACTGTTGTTCCCATTCTCTAACGATGCGGATTCTTTCATCAATTTCCGCTCTATTCGCTGCCAACATTTCCGCATCTATTGCGTCCAACACAAACTTGGCTCCTTCGCTATTAGGGTTAAGTCCCTCTAACCTTCTCCTCAATTCGTCATCACCTAAAAAACGTTGATAGTCTGACAGATAGATATCAATGGCATCCCTCTTATGCGGTTTCTCTGCTGTCGCTTCACTCTCCGTTGTATCTAGTAGACTGTCTGACAGGTTCTGCTTTGCGTCAGACATGTTTGTGTGTACAGTTGAATGTCTACTGCTGTATTACAGTCTGAGCAAGTCTAGTAACTCAGTATTAACTGATAGCCTAGTAATTAATTACCGGTACTGCTACTCAGTGTAGCGTGATATATATAATATATTAGAATACCGGTATGCTTATAGTATATATAACTATTATTACAGACTAGGTTTATCACAGAATACCGGTATAATTTTAGCACAAATATATATAAATATATAATAGGCCTATCGGGAATACCGGTATACAGCTTACAGTTTGTAGTATATATAATTCTGGACTAGAATTAATTACAAGTACCGGTATAATTTCAGCCTAAATTTATAGAAATAAAGATAATAGGCCTATTGTAAATACCGGTATATCAATTATTTTAAATAACTGAATTTCTGAATTTTAAGGGTTTACTTGGTTACTTTAACTTACTTTATTGCCGTTATTTAAGCAGTAGTCCAACTGATATTGAGACCTAATTGTTGTATGGTAGGCCTACTATTTATAAATCGTTAGATTTGATTTATAATATATATATATACCCTTTTAATGGGTTTAGTCAATGTTTGAAATAAATGTTATTATTTCTGGGGAGTAATCACTACACAAAGCGGTGCGCTTTCAGTGAAGTGTTACTTATAGGACACTAAAACAAATAATTCTAATTTACCTAAGTTACTTAATTCTACAAATTACGTACAATTCGGGTGAGATTACAATCTCTAAATAAACACAAAATTTTACAAAAACACAAATACGAATTTTTAGGGTATTTTTACAAGAAGTCTACAAACCAGCCTAACAAAGGGTTAGAAAACCGGTTATTACAACGGACAGGGTACTACGGTATTTGAAATAATAAGTAGTAGTAAATACACTGCGTTGTCTAGATAGGAAAATACCACCGCCTGACGACCTATAGCCGTATCGCTATAGGTTCTACGTTATGTATCACGGAGTGTTCCTACCTAGAAGTTAATAGAGCTAATCGAATGTGCCTATCAACCACTTTACAACACAAATATAATGTCTACAATAATTACTTCGGAAAGTACTGTACACTAAACCCTAAATTAGGTACGAGTACTTATATAACAGACAATCAGTAGTTAAATATACTTGAACAGCTAAAAGAACCACGGCATCTGCTAGAGTGACCGATGCACAAAATCACCAGTCTTTACCTACGCCGAGCAGCCCGTGTAGTACCGGGGTTAATTTAACTATAGCGGTATGTATAACAAACACAATTACTGTAGGAACAAACTTGGGGAATGAATGTTGCGGATAATCGCATAAACTCTGAATAATAAATATTACGCTACGCGTACAAACTACTCAAACAAAATACAGACCGAACACTGACAGACTACTATCAAGCCTAAACAAACTACGGTATATGCAGACTCCGAAATGATTAGGGAGTATGCGCTCTAACCCAGTAGTGCGACTTATTCTTTAGTTGGGGGTTTACCTTACAGCGTTCGCTGCCCCTACTGCCTAACCGTACTTAATCGGACAGATGATCTACACACGCGGCAATCCGTTCAGACCTAATAACAGCCAGACAACTATCCAGCCTACAAATTATCTAAATAAAATTATACGCTACCCGTACAGACTTACACAAACAAAGTACAGACTAAACGATGGCAGACCACTCTCAAGCCTAAATAAACCACAGGACATGCAGACTCCGAAATGATTAGGGAGTATGCGCTCTAACCCAGTAGTGCGACTTATTCTTTAGTTGGGGGATTACCTTACAGCGTTCGCTGCCCCTACTGCCTAATCGTACTTAATCGGACAGGTGATCTACACACACTGCAATTCGTTCAGACTTAACAGCAATCAGACAACAGCTCAGCCTACAACTTGTCTGTACAATATGATCAGGCTTACACGCCTTCTGTTCAATACTGGCCTACAAATAAATAAAACTTGACAGAAATAAGTAAAAATCTCAATAAAAAACCAGGGCTGCAGTCCCTGATGAATTATTAAGGCCTACTGGTATATAACAATCAAAATCGAATAATACGGCTGTAGGTACCGGTCCGGATGATCAGGCAGTCAGGCCTACTGGTTACCGGTCGACCGGTACTTTCGACTTTATTGCTTACTGCAATAAAGAAGCTATATCCTTTAATGTTCGCGCTTTCAGACCTTTGGCAGTTTAACCCACCAAATTAAGATGTCTTCTAGATATTAAATCGGTTTTTAGTCTATGACAAGTATTTGATTCACTACACTAGTCGAAACCAATCTGTGCGCGATCATTCACCCGCTGGATATTCCCGGGAGATTGGGTTCGACGGTTTAATTTTATTGCTATGTAAGCCTAATGTATTATTCGACTGACAGTACTATATAATCTCTGACAATATTATTCACCTTCGGTAATATTAACAGTTCCTTTAGGACGTGGCGCTTTATCTACATAAACAGAGTTATGACTTAAACTACTCACAACGATATGGCTTAATTATAATTCACATATATGGCGCATTCTTTAGGAATTGCTTCTTTAACAGACTCACTCATACACAATGCTGCACAATACTGCACACTAATCTGCCAATCTTCACTGATTTTAATCACATATAAAAGGAACACAGACTGACTCATGTAGGGTCTATCAAATAACATTAGATTCACTTCAAACCACTTTAATATAAGTCACAATCGTTTATCTGTAACCCTTCTCTCTTACCTTCGGTATATCAAGAATATTGGGTTTCGGGGTTATTTATCGTTATTCCAAATATAATAATTCATCAACCATATTATGAAGAACTTGACGGTAAATGGCAGTATAAAACAACAATGAAAACACTGATTGTTATGAGTTTGCAATGTTTCAGCAGTCAGTATGTATGATCAGTTAGCAGTGATTCCATGAGTTTGATCGGTATGTCAGTACCGGTATGTCAGTTAAAGGATATATGCCCTTTATAATTAAACCTACTAGTGTAAGACTAAAAACTGAAAACACGGAGGTGCCAAAAGCCGGTTCTTAGGCTCTAGGCAAAAACATAACACTGAACTACTGAGTTTCTGTATATACCTCCAACACAAAGACAACAAACGCTCTGATTGGTCAACCTGAACAACGAGAGAACAGAGAAACAAAGAAACGTCGACGTGGCAATATCAGCTGCTAGCCGTCGTCATGGTAGCGACACTGTTTTCAAGAGTATCGAGCTTTTACGTCACGGAATTACGGATTATGTCCTCTAAAGTACAAATACAGAAGAAATAGCTCTTTTGTCCGCTAAAACACCAGTACAGCAAGGACACGGCCTTTTTATGCCTGGTAAACCAACTACAGAGTACTTTACGGGAAAAATAAGGAAAAATAACCGGACAATTCAGTAAAAGCTTTTACAGATGCTATGGATGCCAGTGAGTATATCGCTACAAATAGTAATATTAGTGGATCTAACTACGCTAGACAATCAACCCCTAATTATAATTACAGGAATCCTAACGCTTCAAAGTTAACCTCTACAGCTTCGGCGATGGTAACAAGATCTGACTACGACAATAATAATCAAACATCAGCTGTTTTCTGTTCATATTGCAACGGTAATCATTCATCATTACGGTGTCCAACCTACACGGATCTTGATTCAAGAAAACAACAACTGCGAAATGATGACCGATGCTTCATTTGCCTCAAACCCAGGCATACAGCGAGGGATTGCTACTCAGGTAAACAATGTTACCAATGCCGCGGAAAACATCATGTAAGTTTATGTCGTAAAATGGAACAAAAATTCCCACTCAATAATCCAAACCATGCACGCGGTTCAAACCCACATCAAGCCCCTCCATTTACTCCAGGTCCACATCATGTCAATGCTCCCCATCCTGGTTCTTATAGTGTGTCTAATCGGAGCCAAAGTGGTACATACAATCAAAATATAAACAAAACAAGTGAATCTAGTCACATCACTTTAAACGAGAATGCAAATGAATTTGTCCCAAAGCCGATGGCTAATTCCAAAACCCTGAACTTCATGGTAGAAGGACGACCCCCTACATTATTGCAGTTTGCAACCGGTACTATTTCAAATGATATTACTTGTAAGAAGACCAATGTGAGAATTCTTTTTGATATTGGAGCCACATCATGTTTTATTACAAATCAAAAGCGAGAATTACTCGAGTTGCCAACATTATGGCGTGATTCATTAACACTTGATGTATTTATGGACAAAAGGATAGAAGAAAGGGATGTGGTTAAATTTGTTTTAGAATGTAAATCGGGAATTAATATTGATATTACAGCATACTCTGTGCCATATATAAGTGAGAAGAAACAAGAACGCGCCTGCGTTACTGTAAATAAATATAATTTTCCTCATTTAGAAGGTCTTCCTCTAGCAGATACGGAAACGCATTGTACGGATACGAAGATTGACATTCTCATTGGCGCAAATTACTATTGGAAAATTGTTACCGGAGAGAAAATACAGAGCGAATCTGGTGAAGGTCCAGTGGCAATCAAAAGCCACCTAGGTTGGTTATTGTCAGGTCCATTATGTAACGAAACATATTCTAATGTAATTAACATCATGATGTGCTCTATTTCCAGAGAACCCATAGATATGCGGTCTAAATCAACAGAAATTCTAGCTATTCAAGGATCACTAAATGTAGATGACACCCAGAAAAAATATCAAGACTCAACAGATGATGGAAACCTGATGCAGTTACTCAAACAGTTCTGGGAAGTGGAATCTTTAGGAATCGCAAGTGCATCTGAGTCAGAGGCGTGGATATACGACAAATTCAAACAACTGGTGAAATTTCAAGATGAAAGGTATGTTGTATGTTTACCATGGAAAGAAATTATAAAACCAAAATTAACTGATGACAAGAATATTGCGTTGAAGCAGCTTATTTCACTAATGCATCGTTTACGAAAGGAATATTTACTTCTAAATAAATACAATTCAATAATTAATGAACAATTTGAACGCGGCATTATTGAAAGGGTTCCTGATCTAGAGACAACAGAAAATGCAATTCATTACATTCCTCATCATTGTGTGGTCAAATTAGACAAGTCTACAACCAAAGTTCGTATTGTATTTAATGGCAGCTGCTCTTCTAAGAAAGGAGTAAGTTTAAATAACTGTTTATATACTGGGCCCTTTCTAGGTGCCAGTTTATTTCAAATTCTCATTCGTCTACGGTCATATAAAGTGGCGTTACTGGGAGATATCGAAAAGGCCTTTCACATGGTAGGTTTAGAAAACCAAGATCGGGATGCAGTGAGGTTCCTATGGTGGGAGAATCCATTCGACGAAAATAGCAAGATTGTCACTTACAGGTATACTCGGGTATGTTTTGGTTTAGTTTGCAGTCTATTTCTTCTTCAAGGTACTTTAAAGTTTCATGCTAGCAATTATATGTCACAGGAGCCAGAACTAATTGATCTCATTACGGATAGTCTCTACGTCGACGACTTAAACGGTGGCTCACATGATGTTGTTTCTACCTTTGATATATACAAACGAGTTAAGACGATATTTCGGGAAGGAGGATTTATTATGAGGAAATGGAAAAGCAACTCAAGTGAACTAAACAAAATGATTGAGGATGAAGAAAACAAGGAAAATAAGGATCTAGACAAGAAAGAACAAAAGGTGGTAAGTGATTCTATGGTGGAAGAAGATTTATCTACTTACGCGGACATAATTCTTAGTCCCACAGCTGATAATAATTCAAATTCTAAAGTTCTCGGTATTGGCTGGAATTCACAGAAAGATACATTATTTATTGATTTATCAAAGGTTATCGGCAAGGATAATTCAAAGATCAATCGGAAGACAATCCTAAAATTAACAGCAAGCATTTACGATCCTTTAGGTTTTATTTCCCCAGTTGTTATTATACCAAAAATATTATTTCAGAAACTAACTGTAGGTGCTTTCAGCTGGGACCAACAAATACAAGGTGAACATCTGGACACATGGAACAGCTGGGTATCTGACCTAGAGAATTTAACTAATTTTGAAATACCTAGATTTTATTTGACCTCAGGTGATTTCAATTGGACCGATTCTAGATTGGAATTACACGGATTCTCAGATGCATCGAAATATGCATATGCAGCTGTTGTATACATCAAAGTCGTAAATAGACATGGAAAGGTAACTGTTCAGGTGAAAGAAATTCCACGTCTGGAGCTTTTAGGTACGTTAATTCTTGCAAGACTTATTTCGAATGTAGCAGATGCTTTATATAAGTATAACGTAACTAGTATTTTGTGTTGGACAGATTCTACAGCAGTTCTATATTGGATTACATCTGTAAAACGTCAATATAAACAATATGTTGAATTTAGAGTACAGGAAATTCGCGGACTAACACCACCAGAGACATGGCTTTACGTTCCTACATCGTTGAATCCCGCCGATGCGCCATCTCGAGGCGTTAATGCGAACTATGTTATGAGTAAAGAATGGATATACGGCCCTAAATGGTTGAACGCAGGAAATGCAGAATGGCCGCAACAACCAAACATCATCCAATCCAATGAAGATAAAACAATAGATGCTAAGATTATCAGATCTGAAATGGTTTGTTACACAACGGTTAACAACATCGTATTTGAGAATGTTTCTCGGATCATCAAATGTGAGTCATTCAGTAAGTTAAATCGATTATTACATGTGACGTCATATGTAAATAGATTTATTTACAACTTGAAATGCAAGGTGTCAAAATCGAACAAATATTTAACAGGTCAGTTGACAGTCCCAGAAATTGAAAAGGCTCGTGATATGTGGATAATTGCAGTTCAGGGAGAAACATTCAATGCCGAGAAAATAAAGCAATTAAAATATCAACTGAATATAATACAGTTTCAGGGTATCTGGGTTTGTAAAGGAAGATTAGACAACGCAATGATATCGGAAACAGCCAAAAGACCAGCTGTTCTACCAAAGGTCCACCATTTAACCAGTCTCATTATCCAAAAATGTCATGAAATTGTGTTACACCAGGGTCTTGCTTCGACCTTAGCCCAAATTCGAGAGAAATATTGGATCCTTCAGAGCAGACAAGCCATAAAAAAATGTCTAGCGAAATGTGGGGTTTGCATACGTCACCAAGGTAAACCATATTGTCCCCCAGAATCCCCACCGTTACCAACATTTCGGGTACAGGAATCGTTGCCATTCAATACAGTTGGATGTGATTTTGCAGGACCATTTCTTATTAAACCAATATACGGAGGCATTATAGCAGACGGAGATCTTTCAAAGTCATATTTGTGCATTTTTACTTGTGCCGTCACAAGGGCGGTGCATTTAGAGGTAGTCACTGATTTAACAACTTCTTCATTTATTGAATGTTTTTCCAGATTCATTGGTCGGAGAGGAAAGCCAACATTGATAGTAAGCGACAATGCTAAAACTTTCAAAGCAGCTTCAAAAAATCTTTACATAATTAATCAACGATTTCTTAAATCTAAACAGGTACAAGACTTCTTTGTAAACCAAGGCATAGTGTGGCAGTTCAATCTGGAAAAATCACCTTGGTGGGGAGGATTCTTCGAAAGAATGATACAAACGGTGAAACGATGTTTGGTGAAGGTTATTGGACAAGCGATATTGACACTCATGGAACTCATAACGGTATTTATTGGAATCGAAGCGGCTATTAACTCAAGACCATTAACTTATTGCTCTAATTTTCCAGGTGACATGGACATTGAACCTTTAACCCCCTCTCATTTCTTAGTAGGGAAACGCCTTACAGCTATGCCAAATCTCGGTGTGAGGCTTGTTACTGAATATACCTCTTCAACAGACGTTCGACAGCGATGGCGACTACAGGAAATCCTACTCAACCATTGTTGGAGACGGTGGCGGACGGAATATCTACTAAATCTAAGACAGCAACATTACGGGACAGCGAGGACTCAGAAAAGAGTCATTCAAGTTGGGGAATCGGTGATCGTTCGAGACGCTGGTCTACACCGCTCTATGTGGAAGTTGGGTCTCGTAGAGTCGTTGTTCCAAGGGAGAGATGGACATGTACGTGGAGCAGTCGTTAAGGTCTGGGATCGCAAATCTGGCAAATCACAAACTCTAAAGCGACCTGTTCAAGAATTGTTTCCCTTGGAAATTGGTGATTGAAATACATAGCAATTATATAAATAAAACGGTGGCGGTTAATTTATTATCTGTTTGGTTACAATATTTATTTAAATTATTTATAGTCGTTTTACATGTAGATATTTGCGTCGTTCAACGGGGGAGTGTGGTAATTATATTATACAGTTGAACTCGCCAATATTGAGTCTATGACAAAGTTTGTCTATAATTGTACAGTAGATTGATATTTAGTTCGATTATTCATTACCTACATTGGGTTAATTAGCACTAGCATACGCGTCTGTTAATTAGTCAAGATATACAGTACTTACAGTAAATAGTATGTGCCGAATAAAGAGTCAACTACTAACAGTACAGTAGTTAGTACAGTATGTGCAGTATAAGGGGTCAACCAGAACTAATTACTAAATGGCATTTTAATTATAAGGATTTTGGATCTCCGGCTCATTCGTTCAATTAAATTCATATACTAATTGTTACGGTAAATTCATACTTTATAATTTCGGTGTAATCGTGACGTTACTTGTATTAAATATTCTGTACGATAAAGTCATTAAATATTTTCATCTCTCTAAAATAACCAAAGGCTATGCAATATAGCCGAAATATCATCTGTAGAATAAAAACATAACTTTTCTTAAATACAAACAGTAGCATTTATTTCATTTGTCTTCATAATTACTAAATTTACAAATGCTGGGCGGTGCATATTATTCATATGTTATAAATCACTAAATAAATATATAAATAAACATACATCCATCGTGTTTTTGGGGGCCTCAGCTTTAGACAAAAACTACCCAGTCTAAAGACAGGATAGTTATTATCCGCATCGCTTTATACAGTATGCAATTATAGGCTGCTTGTAAACTAATCTAAGATCACATACATTTAGGGCACCTAAAACTGAGGCCGACCTACAAAGGCTCAACTTCCTCGAGAAACGAGTACCTTTTTTGGAAGACATGTTGCTCCAAAGGTGTCGGGTAACCCAGGGTAACGTGGTAAACATGCAGGACTTCCGAGATATTCATCGGAGAATAAAAACGTGTGAAATGGAGAGAAACACAGGTAAACAGTGTATTTAGTAACACCTACAGGGTGGTCAAAAAAACCTGTAAAGCGCTATAAAAACTTTAATATTTTTCAAAACACATCGAAATTTTGCATTGAAATTATAATTTATTTCACTAATTTAACTAATTAACTTCACTAATTATCAATCTATAGAGCATTTCACTAAATGTCTGCCTGTTCAAGGTTTCTTAAGAACGGCTGGACCGATTGCCACAATTTTCTGGTTGAGTCTCCAAGGGGCCCCAAGTGATAAAATAAGTTCATTGTATATTCTCAGTTGCCATGGCAGCGTGTTGCTATGACTCAGGGTTGATAGAAAACCCACACGAATATCAGGTTTTCAACTGAAAACCAGCCCGATCCGAGGTCTATTGAGTACTGCCTTTGCCTTGTACATTCTCAATATATGGATCTCGATATAACTGGTTGAATTGATGTTGACTACATCGCCCTTTACCAAACAAAACGGCCCTATCAAGCCATGTCGGCCAATTGCTGCCCAAGCTTGTGAGCATGAAGTGGCCTCTCCAACACTTTGTCTGGTTTCTAGCTAGACCAGAAAATGCAGTTCTTAGAGTTAACATGGCCACTAAGCTAAAAGTGAGCCTCATCATAAAACCAGATGTCATTCAGAAAGTCTGGACAACGTCTAGACTTGGCGACAAACCATTTCGCCATCTCAACTCGTTTATTTTTATCAGATTCTCCCAATGCTTGTTTGATCTGAATGCGGTAAAGGTAGAGTTTAAGATCTTTATGGAGAACATTTAGGAGCGTACCACGTTTTAACTCGATCTGTTGGCTGCGACGACGTGTTGGCTGTTGGCTGCGACGACTTGTTTTTTACCTTAGAAATTACCTCCGGAGTCCGTATTAATTTTCGCCTTGAATGCGTTGGTCGGAGTATAGACTTGGACTTCAGTTTTAAGACATTTCATGTTTTCGAAACTTCTCAATCCACCCATTTATTGTTGACTTACATGGAATATCTACAGTTCGACAATGAAACTTGTTCTGGCAACTGTGATCGGGTAATTTTATATGAACGAGTTTTGAAGTAAATTTCCACAGCAAATGTAAAAGCTTCTGTGGGATGTAACTGGTCCTTCGCCCCGCAACCCAGTTTTTCCCCCATACGCTAAAATACTCTGAAACCTACTGTAAAGGTTTTTCTGGGATATGACTGATTTGTTTTCTTTGCTAACCAGTTCCCCCCTCCAAGGCGTTGGAATCCTTTAGGAGGGATCTGAGCTGTTCGATTGGCCAGCCGGCTTGGGAAGGTTGCCCCAGTTACCCATAGCCCTGCGTTGAGTTAGTTCTGATTTCGACCAATCCCGAGCTACTGAACTGAAATTATCCTGTCTCACTGCTGATTACATGTGTTGAACGGGATTCTTGGAAAATAAGAGAGCTAAAGTCACGGGACTTTTGTTATGATTTTGAGACTTTATTATCAGAGTTTTAAGACCGTGTTGAGATAGCGAAATGTTTTCTGCCTTTTTGTAAGAACATTAGTAGGC
>JAUCBJ010004117.1:0-23946 GCA_032718475.1 Nemertoderma westbladi
TGCTTAATTAACAATAATCAATAAAATAAGGCCCCCCTCACAAGGAGCAACTTGTGTCTGCAACTTGTTTCTGAAATTTGTTGCTGCACTCCCTCCCACACAAAAACGAGTTGCTGCAACTTGTTTCCGAAACTTGTTTCAGCAACTTGTCCCCCTAGCTGGACCCCCCTCACACACAGAAACTTGTTTCTGAAACTTGTTGCTGGACCCCCTCACACACAGAAACTTGTTGCTGGACCGCTCACACACAGAAACTTGTTGCTGGACCCCCTCACACACAGAAACTTGTTGCTGCAACTTGTTGCTGGACCCCCTCACACACAGAAACTTGTTGCTGCAACTTGTTGCTGGACCCCCTCACACACAGAAACTTGTTGCTGCAACTTGTTGCTGGACCCCCTCCTCACACACATAAACTTGTTGCTGCAACTTGCTGCTGGACCCCCTCACACACAGAAACGTGTTGCTGCAACTTGTTGCTGGACCCCCTCACACACAGAAACTTGTTGCTGCAACTTGCTGCTGGACCCCCTCACACACAGAAACTTCTTGCTCAAGAAAATAACAATTATTTCCAAAAAAATTGCTAATATGTCCAGTCATAATAATATCTAATCACTCACATTATCAAATGTTAGCTAGCATACAAATTAAGTGTCCAACAAATGCAGAATGAAGTTGGTCCGTGTGAGGGGGGCCTATCACACGTGAAAGTTAATAAAAAAAAACTAGACACCATTACAACCTTAAATGACATGTTATCACTAATAATTAAACTACAAACGTTCTAGAATAAATATAAAACATTCGTAAGTCCAAGGTGATATTTAAAGATCACTGCAGTACAAAAGTATTGGGAGATGTTAACTCAAATCGCACTACTGAGTTCTATAATTTTAGTATTATTTTATCATAACTATATAGTTCAAGTTATACTGTACACGTTCATTATTAAATCAACGCCTTGATTAAATATAAAAACAAAGTCCGAGAACAATTTTCTAGAACAATTAACTGTTGTATATTAATTAATGAAAAAAATCTAGAACATCTTTTATATAATAGCGAAATGTTCTTAAATAAAAAAAGTGGCAATTCCAAACATTCTTAGGTGGTGAATAATTAATCGTTCCCACGTGTTTAAAATATAATCAAGATATTTTTCCAAAAAATGTTCTGGAACAAAAATATTTGTATCCTCCGCACATTCCGTTGGAGACTCAACTAAAAGTAAAACAATATTAATTTTGGATTATAAAGGACTATCTCATCCTAGAAAACAAGTTGATGGCTCTATTATTCATCGCTGTCATGTTCCCATTCCTGTTTGTATGATGAGCAAGGCGTACTATATACTATATCTATATGTACACCTGTATCTATCTATATGTATATAGTACGCCTTGATGGTGAGGTGATTGTTCAAGAAATTATAGATACTTTTTATATTATGTGGGGCGAGCCACGAAGTTGGCGGAGCCTTAGCGAATTGACACTGTTAGGGGGTGGGTCAATTTATGCAAATAGTTGTCGTCGTCGTCGTTGTCGTCGTCGTCGTCGTCGTTGTCGTCGTCGTCGTCGTCGTCGTCGTTGTCGTCGTCGTCGTCGTCGTTACGATTTTGACATGCTAATAACTTTGTCGGATTTAAAGCTGCCAAGTTGAAAATTTGTAGGTATCAATATGAGCAAAAGTTGAGATTTTTGAGAGACTTTCAGACACCATCAGTGCAATGGTCTCCCGCTAGAGGGCCACATGTCTAAACATTAAATGCCCTCCCATTTCTTTGCTTTTAATCCGTTTAAGCTGAAACTTGGCAGATATGTATTAGACCATTAGCTGTGACTTTCAAAGGAGGCGAATCCATCTGCAGTTCTCCAGTCTGCCGCTAGAGGGCCAAAGGTCTGAAAGTGAAATCGTTGTCGTCGTTACGATTTTGACATGCTAATAACTTTGTCGGATTTAAAGCTGCCAAGTTGAAAATTTGTAGGTATCAATATGAGCTAAAGTTGAGATTTTTGAGAGACTTTCAGACACCATCAGTGCAATGGTCTCCCGCTAGAGGGCCACATGTCTAAACATTAAATGCCCTCCCATTTCTTTGCTTTTAATCCGTTTAAGCTGAAACTTGGCAGATATGTATTAGACCATTAGCTGTGACTTTCAAAGGAGGCGAATCCATCTGCAGTTCTCCAGTCTGCCGCTAGAGGGCCAAATGTCTGAAAGTGAAATCGTTGTCGTCGTTATGATATTGACATGCTTATAACTTTGTCGAATTTAAAGCTGCCAAGTTGAAAATTTGTTTTGTTGAAAATCAGTTCAACAGTCACCCGCTATAGGACTACTTTATGCCTGAAAGTGAATAGATTCTCCCGTCTCATTGATTTTAATCAGTTTAAGCTGAATCTTGCCATATATTCTGGACCACATGCTGCGTCTTTGTGGGGGGGGGGGGGGGGGGGGGGGAGATTTAATCGGTCTGCCGCTATACGACGAAATTTCTGAAAGTGAGATCCGTCTCTCATTTCGTTATCCGTTATTCAAGATGAAACTTGGCCGATGTACGTATGTACTATTCATCCATAGGCTGTGTCTTTGTGGGGCTGGAGACCCTAATCCATCTTCAGTTCTCACTATACCGCTAGAGTCAGAAATGTCTGAATAGAAATGAAAGAGGTAAAAAGTGATTAGGCGAAATCTGCTTAAAATTTGCTAATACAGTAATACTTTCGAATTAGTACTTAAATTAAATTTAAGTCACGTGCTGCGCGAAGGCCCCACTTCGTGTATTCTTATTCTTGTTACAGTATATATTTTTCAAATCAGTCAGTTATAACGTTTAACTGTGCGTCCGCGTTTCTGTAAAACCTACCTGACTCGTGAACTGCCAAACAGTTGATTTCACGAAATCAGAAGTACAACTTGAAATACTGTAGTTATAAAGATTCTGTATAATTCTGATTTGATTTTTGAACTGATATTTACGAAAGAATAAATGCATGATTATTGATATTATTATTATAAACTTACTCCTCGCAGGTCAATGTTTTCAGCTCTAAAGCTGAATCCAGCTAATTCAGGGCATTGAAGGACCTGCATCACATAGGCTACGGGATTTGGAACATCTTTTAGTTCTTCGACGGCCACTGTTGGCTTGTACGGAGATAGCTATTTACATACTTGTGTGTTAAGTAGCACTTTACAGTGTGATGATCCGAATGGCTTTGTTACACGAACGAACGTTAGTGAGTGAGTGAAAATAAAGCCACGAGGATCAGAACACTGTAAAATACTTTGCAACAAAACAAGTATGTATGTAGTTTTATTCCAAAATGTTAACATTACGAAATGATTGTACATATATTATAAGTGATAGAAACTGTACAAATTAAATTAGTTGCTGTATAAATAAATGTTAAAATGACATAAATTATGTTATAAATAAGTTAGCTTATATTTATGGTGGCGTTTGGAGCCATGTTAATAATATAGCTACTGGTTATTAATAGCTATACCCCGCCTACCGGTAGGTAATGCAGTAGGCTGTCAGGCAAATTTCCACCTATTGTTTACGTGGTAACCAATGACAGCGTTAAGTAATGTCCACTAAGGGGACATTACTTAACTGATAACACCAAATACAATTCTACTGTAAATGTACAGGCCAATACAATGCTGTAATGTCCTCTAAAGTTGTAAAGTGCTAAATAACAACTCGCTCTTACATACTAACGGCGTTGTGTAATGTTACAATAATTTTGGAATATAAATATTACGGTACCGGTTTTACTATTAGTAGTTACTACAATTTCACATTAGTAAGTACTAACTGCTAGTTACTGCCCCCAATGTGTCTTCTTAAAATTGATGACCAGGTCATGCTCTTTAAAATATTGTTCACATAAGTATAGCATGCGATGTAACGTCCCTGTATGTAAGTGGTGGCCAGGCGCCAGCAGTCTGTCTGTAACTGGTCGCCAGGCGCCAGCAGTCTGTCTATAACTGGTAGCCAGGCGCCAGCAGTCTGTCTGTAACTGGTAGCCAGGCGCCAGCAGTCTGTCTGTAACTGGTAGCCAGCAGTCTATCTGAAACTGGTAGCCAGGCGCCAGCAGTCTGTCTGTAACTGGTAGCCAGGCATGGCATCAGTCTGTCTGTAACTGGTAGCCAGGCAGCCAGCAGTCTGTCTGAAACTGGTAGCCAGGCGCCAGCAGTCTGTCTGTAGCTAGTAGCCAGGCAGCCAGCAGTCTGTCTGAAACTGGTAGCTAGGCGCCAGCAGTCTGTCTGCTGCAACTGGTAGCCAGGCGCCAGCGGTCTGTCTGTAACTGGTAGCCAGCAGCCAGCAGTCTGTCTGAAACAGGTAGCCAGGCTCCAGCAGTCTGTCTGTAACTGGTAGCCAGGCGCCAGCAGTCTGTCTGTAACTGGTTGCCAGCAGCCAGCAGTCTGCCTGTAACTGATCGCCAGGCGCCCGCAGTCTGTCTGTAACTGGTAGCAAGGCGCCAGCAGTCTGTCTGTAACTGGTAGCCAGGCGCCAGCAGTATGTCTGTAACTGGTAGCCAGGCGCCAGCAGTCTGTCTGTAACTGGTAGCCAGCAGCCAGCAGTCTGTCTGTAACTGGTAGCCAGGCGCCAGTAGTCTTTCTGTAACTATGGTAGCCAGGCGCCAGAAGTCTGTCTGTAACTGGTAGCCAGGCGCCAGCAGTCTGTCTGTAACTGGTAGCCAGCAGCCAGGAGTCTGTCTGTAACTGGTAGCCAGGCGCCAGCAGTCTATCTGTAACTGGTAGCCAGGCGCCATCGGTCTATCTGTAACTGGTAGCCAGGCGCCAGCAGTCTGTCTGTAACTGGTAACCAGGCATGGCATCAGCAGTGTGTCTGTAACTGGTAGCCAGGCGCCAGCAGTCTGTCTGTAACTGGTAGCCAGGAGCACGCAGTCTGTCTGCAACTGGTAGCCAGCAGCCAGCAGTCTGTCTGTAACTGGTAGCCAGGCGCCAGCAGTCTATCTGTAACTGGTAGCCAGGCGCCAGCGGTCTGTCTGTAACTGGTAGCCAGGCGCCAGCAGTCTGTCTGTAACTGGTAGCCAGGCATGGCATCAGCAGTGTGTCTGTAACTGGTAGCCATGCGCCAGAAGTCTGTCTGTAACTGGTAGCCAGGCGCCAGCAGTCTGTCTGTAACTGGTAGCCAGCAGCCAGCAGTCTGTCTGTAACTGGTAGCCAGGCGCCAGCAGTATATCTGTAACTGGTAGCCAGGCGCCAGGCAGTCTGTCTCTAACTGCTAACCATGAGATTGTAATTTAAAGAGATAATTAACAGACAGTGGTATCTACACTAAGGTAGTTACTAATAATTGTTCTATAATAGGTTTTAATAATTGCCGCCTTTGATTGCCTTTATGAGACTCTATTCATTGCATAAGTAATTGCCTTTGTCAAAAGTGTATAAATAGGAGGAGTTTTAGGCATTAAAACCATTCTCTATCAGAAAATTATCTTAACTTTAGTTACAAAGTGTTCGCGCTTTCAGACCTTTAGCAGTTTAACCTGCCAAATTGGGATGTCTTCTAGATAATAAATCGACTTTAGCCTATGACGAGTATTTGATACACTACATTAGCCGAAGCCAGTCTATGCGCGACCATTCACCCGCTGGATATACCCGGGAGACTGGATTCGGAAGCTTAACCTTATTGCGGTGTAGGCCTACTGTATTATTCGACTGATCGTAATATATAATCTCTGACAAATATTATTCACTTTCGGGAAATATTAACAGTTCCTTTAGGACGTGGCGCTCTAAATATGTAAAGAGAGTTATGACTTAAACTAGACACAACGGGATGGCTATGGATTCACGTATATAGCGCATTCTTTAGGAGATGCTTTGTTATCAGTCACAATCATACACAATACTGCACAATTCTGCACACCGATCTGCCGACCTTCACTAATTTTAGTCACATATAAAGAGAACAACAACCAATACATGTAGTGCCTATGAAATAGCATTAGATTCACTTCAAAACCACTTTAATGTAAGTCGCAATCGTTATATGTAACCGGTCTCTCTTACCTTCAGTATATCAAGAAGATTGAGGGTTTTGTAATTATTTATCGATATTCCAAATATAATAATATTCCATCAACTGATATAATGAATAACCGACAGTAAATAGCAGTACAAATGTTAAGGTATGAATGGTTATGATATGTTATGTTATGATTAGTTAAGTTTGTGGTTTGATAACAGATATACGTTCTATAATTAAGCATACTAATGTTGGGCTAAAGACTGAAAACACAGAGGTTCCAAAGCCGGTCTTCTGGCTGTGGACAAAATACACATACTGACTCAATTCATGAGTTTCTGTATACAACCTCCAACACAGAGTCAAAAAACGCTCTGATTGGTCGACCGAACAAAGAAACGACAGAGAACAAAGGAAAAGCTCCACGTGCACAGATCAGCTGTTAGCAGTCGTCATAGTAACTACACTGTGTCAATAGGATTTTGGCTATTGCGACATAAGATCGCTAGTTATGTCCGCTAAAGTACACAGTTAGTTATGTCCGCTAAAGTACACATATAGAAGAAATGGCTTTTATGTCCACTAACACACCGGTACAGTAAGGAAACGGCTTTTTATGTCCGTTAAAACACCTACAGAGTACTTTGCGGGGAAAATAACTAGTTAGATCCGCAAAAGCCTTTACACCGCTCCCAGAAAATGGGATTTAATTCTATAAAATATAAAAAATCACAGTTTCTAAAATATAAAAATACTCTAAACAGTTAGTTTTTCTTGCGCGGACGGCGTTTACGCAGTTTTTTGGAGGCTAGCAAGAGTCCTTTTCTCTTTGGGGCGAGCCACTTTACTAGGAGGGCCATAACTCCTGGGTGAAGGGTGCAATACAATTACATCAGAAGGTTTAGGGTTACGGTCGATGTCTCGTCCATTTCGATATGCTTCTCCTCGAGCTGATTTTCCTCCGCTTATCGTTGGATGCGTTCGTCCAAAACTCTTGCAGAGAATAGAGTCGTCCAATATCGAGTTCGATATCTTCTTAGAGATTCTGGATTTCTTGATCGAACTGAGATAAAGTTAATTCGTTTACAGCTTGGACTTGCTGCTGCAATTTACGTTTCTCTAAACAATTGTAGGTTCATTTTCCGATCTTTTGACGAATAGTGTCCAACGCGTTTCGTACAACTCTTTCCTCCGCTTCGGTGACAGGTTGTATCGGGTTAAACAGGGACGATGATACGGTTGAATGACGATATTAGATGTCCGCGTCCCAATCCGACTAGGTAAGATGGGCGAATATTTAGGGAGCCCACAACCGGAGTGCCACCGACTAACTGTTCGGGTAGCACTAGATCTTTGAACAGTGAGTACAGTTCGGGAGGATCCATGATACTATTAGGATCAAGAGTCTGAGGTCTAACTAGGGAATGAGGAGGTCTGACCGAGTATTCCGGAACTCTGATCATAGGTTTATTTAAGGATTGTTTGAATCGAGCGAGCGTAGGTGATACATCGAACAAGTTTCGCTCGAAACTCCCGTAAATATAGCGAGTAACCGTGTTTAAAGCAACGTCTCTACGGATGTTTATGTCTTTCCGTTTGTTGGTTGGGTCTTGGCCATTCATTGCAATAATACCAAAGACGCACGTCTTGTAGGGGAAACGCGGGTGATATTTATTCGGTTTTACAATGTTTCTCTCAAGAATTCCAAATATACGTTGGAGTTACTGCGTTTATCCGGTTCTTTAACGTCTTCTCTTTCGAGTCGATTTCGAATAGAATTTTCGCATTCGATTCTCAATTTATCGTTCCGACTCCGCTGGGTATGATATTTAAACAGGACCATTTCCCTTTCGGTGTCGATATCGTCCGTATCGTGTAAATCGATAGGATGGCCAGTAGTTAAGAAGTCCATATACGTACCATTACAATGCGTATAGCGAGCAGCGAATTTTCGATAGTCCAATTCATGCGTAAGTTGCTCCTGGGACATCGGCGGTTCGATATAACGCCCATCGTCCTCCGTAGTAGTTGGACCAGCGTCGCCGCGTATCAAGCTATCAACAAACGCTTATAAAGGTGGAGTATATCGCTCCCTGATACCAAGATCATCTTCTATCAACTCAGTCATATCTGCTATATGAGTTTATCAATATTATAATGAGTTTATATTTAGGCTAGCGGGCGTCGCTGCCTACCCCTCTCGGCCCCCAGACAGCGCAAGATCCTCAGCGCTGGTGTACTTTCGCCAATGTGCCTGTCGCCAACGTCGTAGCTGCACAACAACCACAACAACCAGCGCGAGTCACTCCACCGTCCGTCCCAAAGGCTTAGATTTACTTCAGGTTCTTACTGGAGAGTTAGGGCTACTTTCACAATTGCGACTCGCTACTGTAAACACACTTTAGTAGTAACATTCACCTATAAACACACAAATTCCACACAACTGTCACAAATCGCACACATTCGGGCCATTTGTCCGTTAGTCAGTGCCTTCCAGAATGCCACGTTATTATTGGGTATCCTGGGATACTAGCAGTGTGCTATTTATTCCTTATGCTATTCAATGGGCAAGCTTTATTGTTCTTTTAACTCACTTCTAATTCTAGCGTGGTTGTTGCCATGGTGACATTATGGAAAGCTAGCGGTAGAATTAGGGTAATTCTCATGCATACAGATCTGGGATGCTATTTAATAGTAATTCTTTAATGGTCAATATCCTCTCTATACATGATTTTATGAATTTTATCGGCTATTGACTACATATTGGAGATTCTCGCACACTAATATACTTAATAGGGTGAATCTCCGCTCCCATGATCTATTAATTTATGGAATTTTGGGAATGTTATAAATTGTATAAAAATGACAATTTATCAAATTCATTAAAATATGAATTTAAATTTATTCCCGTAAATTTTATTATTTAATATTGAATAGACACAATTTTATTCCAGAACATGTCTGGGGACTAGGATCCTTGATTCTAGGAAATTGGTCTTTTTAAGAATATCGGTAAGTGCTACGATATCTTAATAGACTAGAATTTTAAAGGATCTAAAATTTGACAGATTTTGTAAATATTAATAATTAATATTTAGGATGGGCACCAGTTTATTCCAGAACTTGTCTGGGGACGTTAACCACTGATTCTAGAATTTTGTCTTTCAAGTATATCGGTGGGTGCCGCGATATCTTAATCGACTAGAATTACAGATGGTCAAAGGGTTTAACAGATTTATTTTGCGTTATACGCTACTGTTAAAGGGACATCACGCTACTATATGTATTATTTAATATACGGTATGAGAGCAATATCGCACGAAGCAATGTCAGTGAGAAGAGGCAAGTCGTTTCCAAGGTCTACCCAGAGCTTGGTTTAGCCGAGACATGAGGATCTGAATTTTGCATTCCTAATACTCTACTTTACCAATAATACTTGAATATAGTAGGAGCTTTATTGTACTTTAATAAGTACGGAGATTTCATCTTACTGTAGTTACGTATTTATAATATGATACGGACAGTAAGGAAAGAGAAAAAGAATTATTTCTCGCCGTCGCACTAAATATATAATATATAAGTAATTAAGTAATAAACGCTAATATATATTGCACTAATCTACTAAATAATCGCTAAAATAACATTCTACTAAATAAAATTAAAGAAAACGATTATAATAAAATTACATAATAATACATACATAAATATAAAATAATAAAAACAAATATAAAATAATATAGTCACACACCCACTCCAGACGCTGTTACGTTGGGGAGTCCCTAGATGTTTGTTGGATTAGGGAGGTGGTCGTGGGAAGAGTATCTTGCCTTCCATAGTTTCCGGACAGTTCTCGGTCTCGTTCCAGTAAACATAAACGACCAACTGGGTGATTGAGCTGCTGTGTCTCGAAGACAATTCCAGGTTTCCTCTTCGTCCTGGAATAGTGACGACGGCCTTACAAAGCCGATTCCAGGATCTATAGTGGTCCATCGCTCCCGGCAGGAGAGGTGAGAGTCCCGGCGAGACGTCTGGTGTTCCAGATCTCCAGTCTCTCTCTCTGATCTCCACAACAGATCGGTTCGCGGTGGGGGAGTTTAGATCCACAGCGTCGTCCCTGGCAATGTGTAGTACAGACAGATCTATCACGGGTTTAAATAACCTTGATTTACTCTTCCGGGTTTTAGGTTTGACTTTCTCCGCTCCCCTGGCTTGTCTAATCTCAGCCGTGGTAAGATGGGGAGGCCATTCATCTTCTTTACTTAGGAAGTCGGGTCCACCTAACCAGTCTGGAGTATCTGTCAGTTCTTGAGGAGTTGCTCCTCTGGAAGCGATGTCGGCCAGATTAATCGTCTCGGGGCAATGTCTCCATTGATCTACATTGGAGTTAATATCGTCATTATCTGAGGAGTATGGTGTTCCCTCAGTTGGATCGTCTAACTCACTGCTCTCCACTTCCCATTCTCTTACTTGATATACCTGATCTTTCGGTAATCTTTCCATGAGAGTTCTACGGGAAGGGCCAGTAAAGTACCAACCCACTTTAGTTCTTCCCGCATAAGCTTGTAGTGGTTGCGGTTGAGCAGGCCGTTTCTCCAATGTCTCAAGTGCCTCATGCGCATTTTGGCCGATGAGTATTTGCACTCCAGGGTAGTCTGTGTTGAATCTAGGTATATTAAGCTGCTGGGTGGAATCGTCCTCATCCCAGTTATAAGGTTCTACTTGGCTGGTAGCGAAGTTCTTTATCGCCACCATTTTTACTGACCTTATGCTGTGTTCTCCTAGTTCATCCTGGGGGGTGGACAACGCACCTACATAATAATCCGTTATTACTGTAGATTTCCAAACCTGCATAATTCCTGACATGTTTAACTTAGTTCGGAACTTGGGTTGTCCAGCAAAGATGTCTTCGGCTAGTTCTTTGTCGATGAATGTTCCTGTGCTACCGGAGTCAAGGAGGGCGTTCACTGTATAACTCCTTTTAAGTCCGTGGACCCTTAACTGTACTACTGGAAATTCTCGGATTCCTACATTGGAAGTTGGTGCTTTCCAAGATGGTTGTCGGTCAGAAGTAGTTAGGGGGAGCTCGCTGTCGGTGTCCTTTGCATACGTAAGTGCTCGATACACTGCGGTATTTATCAGGTAACAGGATTCATTTTCGTCGGAGAATTCGTCCGTATAGAATCCTTCCATCTCAGAACTTTGGTCAGTGTCGTTCACATCACTGAATTGGACATGTAGTTCGGACTCACTTACCTGACTCGGGCTGTTTCGATCGAATTCAGTGTGCAACAAGATGATGTTTTACACCGCACTTTGCACACCTTGCGTCGGAATAACACGTTCGCCGTTGGTGTCCTCGTCTGAGGCAATTATAACACAACCGCTTATCCCACATGACTTCCCGTCTATCCTTTAGTGATTTCCTCAGGAATTCGTCACACACATTCAAACGGTGGGGCCCGTCGCACAGCACACATTTTGGTTTGATGTTACTTACCTTACTCTGGGTAACGTTGTGCACACTCGTTCTTTCCTCGGGCTTTCTTACATGAATTCTCTTAGGAGACTTAGGAGGAGTTTTTCTTACCTGTTCTCTCCTGTCATTGGTTCGAGACTTGAATTTACTTACGTCCTTAGGCGCTTTGTTGACATAATAAGATCTTTCAGTGTCTTTCCCGCTGTCCTCTCCTTGAGAAGCCTGGCTTTCGCCGTCGTCGGTATAACACACTGGTGTTACCTTTCTCCTAGAAACGGGTTTCTCACTTACCTTGTTTTCCGGTGTCTTCTCTCTGGACTGCTTTAGGAGCTGTAATTTCACTTCTCCATCTAAGAATGACATGAGATCAGCCATGGTAGGGTCTCGTCGTTGCTGTTCCATCATATATAACACTTTGTTATCCCAGCGTGTACCTACTCCACCCTTCGGTAAAGTAGAGGCCACAGCTCCAATAACCATAGAACTCTGATATTCATGAGACTTACCTAGCCAATCTAATTGTTTACAGATCTCCTGAATCTCATCGGAAAACTCTATAATCCCGCTGCTAATGAATTTTCGGGGCGCTACCAATTTTGCATACAAATACCTAGCTATGTTATTCCTATTACCATACCTGATGTTTAGGGTATCCCAAACTTGTCTTAATCCATCGGGATGTCCAATAAACTTTAACGCCATTAACTTGGGAGATCCTTCCAAGCACTCGATGAGGAATCTAAGTTTCTCTCCGTTTGATAGCACAGAGTTCTGTATGTTATCTTTGTAATATTCATTAAAAGGTAACCATTTCATCTCATCTCCATTGAACTTGACGATCTCTCCCACCTTTACCGCTTGACGGGCTTCGGTTCTAGCCATTTGACGCGTAAAACTTTCTTGGGCCATCGTGTTATTTAATATCAAGTTATCGGTATATAAATTTCTCGGATTATTATCAAGTCTATATGGGATATCATTGTCAACAGGTTTATAATTACCCTTAATAGGGTTTACTATAGGAGTTTCCACTTCGCTAGCAGTATAGATGCGTGTAGGCTCCACACCTTGCGCATGAAATACTTCAGACCTAACAGGTTGACACATTGTTACAGGGGGTGGTGGTATACCCTTTTGTGTATTTACTAATTTATCGCGTTCTAACGCGATACTTTGCTGCACTTCTTGCAACTCTAACCTACTCTCTCTAATTGTTCCCTTTAACTGCTGCACAGTCCCCTCCATCTCCTGGACTTGCTGAGAGGAGCGGGAACGGTGTTCCCTCAGCTGCCCGAGCAGGAGACCCATCTCCCGTCGTCCCTCATCTACCCACTCGACCGCCGAAGCGGGAGGCACCAACGTTGTAGCGGGCGGACGAGGGACAACGGGCGACAAATCATTAATATTTCGCTCGGAGTCCAGGACATGAACATTTTCAAGGGTGGTTCTGTGGGGCACAGGTAGCTTAGTGCTGTGCAGAGGGAATTTAGAGGTAGGTTCAGGGAGTACAGGTGTCTCTATCACCGAAGAGGTGGCTTCGAGAACAGTCCTAATTATTTCAGGCTCATCTACTATAGTAGGGAGTCTTTCTATGTTAATTATTTGGTCTGTGGGTTCTGTACTACCTAAGTTTGTGTTAGTTAGTTGCCTTCTAACAGCTGGGTGAGAAATCAGGCAATTTCTGACGGTGGGACATTCTTCTACGTCTGCTTAGACGAGATCTATTTCCTCCGCCTTCAGGATCGGTGGTATCGCCTTCCTCAGATGATGTATATCCCTGTCTTTTGGGAGTTGATCGACTCATCGTCTGCATTTGACTAGCTGTTAACTGTTTATTTATGCAGTCTTGATTCTCCTGAATGTTTTCCAATTCTAGTTGGGTGGTTTCTTCAGACGCTCTCCGTTCTGCTTCTGCCACTGCCTCTGCCGCTGCCACTGCTGCCTTTCTTTCCGCTTCGGCCGCTGCCACTGCCGCCTTTCTTTCCACTTCGGCCGCTGCCGCTTTTCTTTCCGCTTCTGCCTCTGCCACTGCCGCTGCCGCTGCCGCTTTTCTTTCCGCTTCTGCCGCTGCCGCTTTTCTTTCCGCTTCTGCCTCTGCTGCTGCCGCTTTTCTTTCCGCTTCTGCCGCTGCCACTGCTGCTGCTACTGCCGCTGTCTTTCTGTCTTCTATACGTTTTTTCTTTACTTGTTCTTCTTGGACCCTAGTGATGCGGAGGCGTTCATCAAATTTAGCTTGGTTCGCAGCTCTCATATCCGCATCGATTGCGTCCAACACAAGCTTGGCTCCTTCACTATTAGGGCTAAGTCCATCCAGCCGTCTCCTCAACTCTTCGTCACCTACAAAGCGTTGATAGTCTGACAGATAGATGTCAATAGCATCCCTCTTATGCGGTTTCTCTGCTGTCGCTTCACTTTCCACTTGGGAAAAGGTAGCGTCTGTTGATTCTCCAAGGGTTGAGCGCTCATCTAACTGAGATTTCCATGGGGCAGTTCTTTGAACTTGGAGACTCACCCGCTGTAACCAAGTCTTTACGGCAACTTGCAACGACGTGTCTTGTCTTCTTTTCGAAGCCTCCTCAAAGGCCGATAGGATTAGTCTGATTCTTAGAATTATTTCTCGAACTTGATAAAGCAGCTCTCCCTGCTCTTGAGGTCCTTGTGGTTGTCTAAACAATTGTTCCTCTAATCGCTCCATGGAGCTGAAGAATCCCTGTACGTATCCGGCTGCTGACCTCTTCCAACATTAATAAACCACAGTATGTACAAAACGTATAGAAATCAGCTCACATCCACTCTAAGGACAGCCGAGCGAGAATTTTATACATCACAATTTTTAAAAAATAAATTTAACATGCGGAAAACATGGCGAACAATAAACGGTGCCTTGGGCCGTCAATCAAAAAATTGCATCCCGCGTAAACTTTCAGTGTCCATTAATAATAATAATTCAATAATTACAGACCCTACTACTATGGCGGAATCTTTTAATTCATTTTTTACATCTATAGGTCCCGCGCTCTCTAGTGCAATCCCTTCCTCGCCTCGCTGTCCCTCACGTCATATTAAGCACAACAAATCAAATTCGTTTGCACTTATTAAAACTACACCAGTTGAAGTACAATATTATTTATTAGAATTAAATGATGCCTCAGCCTCAAATGACAAATGTCCAACCAAATTAATAAAAACTGCTGCCCATATATTGTGTAATCATATTTCCGAATTAATAAATTTGAGTATCAAACACGGTTTTTTTCCAAATTCTCTCAAAGAAGCAAAAGTAACCCCCGTTTATAAAGCTGGTGACCCATGTCTCACAACCAACTATCGCCCTATTTCATTGTTACCGGTATTAAGCAAAGTGTTTGAACGCATTATATATGTACAGCTGTCATCTTATTTGGACAAATATTTAATAATAAACAGTTGCCAGTACGGCTTTAGGAAAAAATATACCACTTCATTTGCAATTCTTGATATTGTCGAAAAATTGCGCGATTTTCTAGATAATAAAATGTCAACTTGCACAATTTTTATAGATCTTAAAAAAGCGTTTGATACGCTGGATCATAGCATTCTCGTCAAAAAACTCAGCAGTTACGGAATCAGGGGTATGCCATTGCAACTATTTTCTGATTATCTTGCCAATCGCACACAGTTTGTTACCATAGACAGATGTAACTCGACGCCCCTACCGGTAATCTGTGGCATTCCCCAAGGCTCCATCCTCGGACCTATCTTATTTCTTATATATATAAACGATCTTCCAAATGCCTCACATTTTATGACAACACTATTTGCTGATGACACTAGTTTAATAAAATCTCTAAATAATTTACCATCATTAATTAACTCCGTAAATCATGATATAACCGATATTGTTGACTGGCTGGAGGATAATAAGCTCTCATTGAACCTTAAAAAAACCGAGTACACCCTGTTTACAAACTCATCGCTCTGTCAAGATACACTACCTAAGGTAAAAATGAAAGATTCTGTAATTTCCGAGGTCGCATATACTAAGTACTTGGGTGTTCTGATTGACAGTAAACTAAATTTTAAAGAACACATATCTTTCATATTAAAAAAGATTTCCAAATCTGCAGGTATATTTTATAGGCTTCGTCACATTTTTCCACTTTATATTCTCCGTACCCTATTTTTCGCTCTTATTTATCCCTATATACAATACGCCATTGTCGTGTGGGGAAGTACATTTCCGTCGATTTTAAAACCACTTAGAATCAAAATTAACAAAGCACTTCGAGTAATCACCTTCAGCCATTGGCAATCATCTTCACTCCCTATCTATCAACAACTTAATATACTCCCTTTAGATCAATTATATAAATATCAAGTCTATAATATTATGTTTGATGTACATAACAACATCCCAACTCCCCTTGAGCCTCTATTTCATAGAGCGTCTTCAATCCATTCATACAATACTCGCTTTTCGGCATCTGGCTTATTTCATCCTCCTCACATTAGGCTACGTGTTGCAGAACAATCTCTTTCATTCCAAGGACCCCGCCTGTGGAATGCTCTGGCCAATTCATATAGGGAAATTAAAAGTAAACATATTTTTTTAAAAGTGATAAAGAAAGATCTCTTATTTAATCCTGGTCAGTTTCCAGACTAACAATATCAATCAGGGCTATTGGCTGTCCGCCCGGGCGCGGGCCACATTTTTTTTTTTTTTTTTTTTTTTTTTTTTTTAATTTATTTTTTTTTTTCTTTCCTTGGGGCTACATGAATAATACCCGGGCGCGGGGCCACATTTTGTCCTCTCTTTGGGGTTACATGAATAATACCCGGGCGCGGGGCCACGTTTTCCTCTGTTTGAGGTTACATGAACAATACCCGGGCGCGGGGCCACGTTTTCCTCTCTTTGAGGTTACATGAACAATACCCGGGCACGGGGCCATGTTTTCCTCTCTTTGAGGTTACATGTATAATACCCGGGCGCGGGGCCACGTTTTCCTCTCTTTGAGGTTACTTGAACAATACCCGGGCGCGGGGCCACGTTTTCCTCTCTTTGAGGTTACATGAACAATACCCGGGCACGGGGCCATGTTTTCCTCTCTTTGAGGTTACATGTATAATAGCCGGGCGCGGGGCCACGTTTTCCTCTCTTTGCAGTTACATGTATAATACCCGGGCGCGGGGCCACGTTTTCCTCTCTTTGAGGTTACATGAACAATACCCGGGCGCGGGGCCACGTTTTCCTCTCTTTGCAGTTACATGTATAATACCCGGGCGCGGGGCCACGTTTTCCTCTCTTTGAGGTTACAAGAATATTACCCGGGCGCGGGGCCACGTTTTCCTCTCTTTGAGGTTACATGAACAATACCCGGGCACGGGGCCATGTTTTCCTCTCTTTGAGGTTACATGTATATTACCCGGGCGCGGGGCCACGTTTTCCTCTCTTTGAGGTTACATGAACATTACCCGGGCGCGGGGCCACGTTTTCCTCTCTTTGAGGTTACAAGAATATTACCCGGGCGCGGGGCCACGTTTTCTTTTTTTCTCTCTTTGAGGTTACATGTATAATACCCGGGCGCGGGGCCACGTTTTCCTCTCTTTGAGGTTACATGAACAATACCCAGGCACAGGGCCATGTTTTAAACTTTAACCCTTTAATTTAATTATATTACAAATTCGTCTACTAAAATATTTGCTGTTTAAATCTCCATCTATTAAAATAACTCGTTGTCATTCGCCAAATTAAATTTATGTATTACTAAATACAATTATATATACTGTATAGACCTACAGTATAAACAAAAAATGTTAAAAAATCGCAGTCTGCCCCTACTAATTACCATAAATCTATCGCTAAATTAGCACTCCTAATACATAGTCCCTATCCTTCCTATTCTTATCTATCTACTTTCTACTCTACCTTACCTACATTATCTATCTACTTTCTACTCTACCTTACCTACATTATCTATCTATCTATATGTCATCTTCTTCTTCACCTCTCTATTCTGCATCTGCAACACCCTACAGTATAATATTACTTCAAACCACTACTTACTACATCCATTCTATCAAATGTTACATATATTTACATTTTATATAATCCCATCCTACTGGTGGGCAGCCGTTTACTAGCCCTGCTATTTGGCTGTTCTCCAGTACCCATTTATATAGAACTTACCATATATAGTATGTATTCATGTTAATTTCTATTTTATACTGAGTTATTGTTATTTTGAATTATTATTTGAAGGGTAAAAATAAACATTGAAACATTGAAACAATTGAAACAGCTGGATCGCTGGTTTCCTTTGTCACTCCCATCCTGTGTATGTCTTCCCAGGTAGCTTCCGATAAGTCAAACGGGAGTCCGGGTCCGGGGAAGTTCCATTGCGACGCGACAATAGACTTCAGTTCTTCCCTTGTATATCCCGCATAACTATCCTTGGTCGATCGCTTACTTCTCGCCCAATCAATCTGGTGTTCCTCCACCGCAATCAATACCCTAGTGAGTACGGCTGCAGGAAGGATGAGAAGGGGATCCGAATAAACCGCATCTGTCATCTTTGCTCCGTGCTCGGGTGTCAGCTCTACAGTATCCTCACTACTGGAGCTGTCGGGCCGCTGAGAAATAAGTTCTCGGCTCGAGTGTTGCTGCTGTTCCGCTGCTTCTTTGTCCCGCTTGACCTGAGCTCGAGTGCCTATGATAGACCTACGGTGTTGGACTAGCCTAGGGTCTGATACTACTACTGGAGGGATGATCTTTCTTACAGTAGGAGGTGAGTTGAACTTCGGTCTCACACGTTCCACACTCCTGTCTGGGTCACAGATGGTTGTATCTAGGAGACTGTCTGACAGGTTTTGCTTTGTGTCAGACATGGTTGTTTGTACAGTTGAATGCCTACTGCTATATTACAGTTAAAGCAAGTCTAGTAATTCAGTATCAACTGTTAGCCTAGTAATTAATTACCGATACTGTTACTCAGTATAACGTGATATATATATAATATATTAGAATACCGGTATGCTTATAGTATATATAAGTATTATTACAGACTAGATTTGTCACAGAATACTGGCATATAATTTCAGCACAAATATATATAAATATATAATAGGCCTATCAAGAATACCGGTATACAGCTTACACTTATAATGTATATATATAAGTATAATTACAGACTAGAATTAATCACAGAATACCGGTATATAATTTAGCCTAAATTTATAGAAATAAATATAATAAGCCTATTGTAAATACCGGTATGTCAATTATTTTAAATAATTGAATTTCTGAATTTTAGGGGGTTACTTAGTTACTTTACTTTACTTTATTACCGTTATTTAAGCAGTAGTCCAACTGATATTTAGACCTAATTATTGTAAGACAGGCCTACTATTTTATAAATCGGTTTGAGTTGATTTATAATATATATACCCGTATAATGGGTTTTGTCAATATTTGAAATAAATGTTATTATTTCTGGGAAGGAGTCACTACACAGAAGCTGTACGCTCTCAGTGAAGTGCTACTTGTTGGACACTAAAACAAATAATTCTAATTTACCTAAGTTACTTAATACTACAAATTACGTACAATTCGGGGTGAGATTACAATCTCTAAATAAACACAAAAATTACAAGTACGAATTTTTAGGGTAATTTTACAAGAAGTCTACAAACCAGCCTAACAAAGGGTTAGATTATCTGGTTATTACAATGGACAGAGTACTACGGTATTTGAAAATAACTAAGCAGTAGTAAATATACTGCGTTGTCCAGATAGGAAAAATACCACCGTCTGACGACTTATAGCCATATCGCTATAAGTACTACATTATGTATCACGGAGTGTTCCTACCTAGAAGTTAATTACCGCGGTCTACCAGAACCAACGTGCCTATTAACCACTTTACAACACAAATATACTGCCTACACACTAATTACCTTCGGAAAGCACTGTACACTAAACCCTAAATTAGGTACAAGTACTTATACAACAAATAATCAGTAGTTAAAAATACTTGAACAGCTAAAAGAACCACGGTATCTGCTGGAGTGACCGGGGCACAAAATCACCAGTCTTTACCTACGCCAAGCAGCCCTGATGTAGTACCGGGGTTAATTTAACTATAACGGTATATATAACAAGCACAATTACTGTAGGAATAAACTTGGGGATATGAATGTTGCGAATAATCGCATAAACTCTGAATAATAAATATTACGCTACGCGTACAGACTACTCAAACAAAATGCAGACCCAATACTGACAGACTACTATCAAGCCCAAACAAACTACGGTATATGCAGACTCCGAAATGGTTAGTTAGTATGCGTTCTAACCGAGTAGGACGACTTATTCTTTCGAGGGGGTTTACCTCACAGCACTGGAAGCCCCTACGTTCCCAACTGGCACTTTATCGGACATACACTCTACACACACCGCAATCTCTTCAGACCCAACAACAGCCAGACAACAATCCAGCCTACAAATTATCTAAATAAGAAATATTACGCTACCCGTACAGACTACACAAATAAAGTACAAACCAAACGCTGGCAGACTACTATCAAGCCTAAATAAACTACAGTATATGCAGACTCCGAAATGGTTAGTTAGTATGTGTTCTAACCGAGTAGTACAACTTATTCTTTCGAGGGGGTTTACCTCACAGCACTGGAAGCCCCTACTTTCCTAACTAGTACTTTTTCGGACATACGCTCTACACACACTACAGTCCCCTCAGACTTAACAACAGTCAGACAACAGTCCAGCCTACAAATTATCTGTACAATCTGAGCAGGCTTACACGCCTTCTGCTCAATATTGACCTACAAATAAATAAAACCTGACAGAAATAAGTAAAATCTCAATAAAAAACCAGGGCGGGCCCTCCCTGATTTAATATTAAGGCCTACCGGTACATAATTATCAAATTCGAATAATACTGCTGTACCTGTACTGCTGTAGGTACCGGTCTGGGTGGTTAGGTAGTCAGGCCTACTAGGTACCGGTTGTCCGGTACTTCAGCGTTATTGCCTACTGCAATACAGAAGCTATATCTGTTATTGTTCGCGCTTTCAGACCTTTAGCAGTTTAACCTGCCAAATTGGGATGTCTTCTAGATAATAAATTGACTTTAGCCTATGACGAGTATTTGATACACTACATTAGCCGAAGCCAGTCTATGCGCGACCATTCACCCGCTGGATATACCCGGGAGACTGGATTCGGAAGCTTAACCTTATTGCGGTGTAGGCCTACTGTATTATTCGACTGATCGTAATATATAATCTCTGACAAATATTATTCACTTTCGGGAAATATTAACAGTTCCTTTAGGACGTGACGCTCTAAATATGTAAACAGAGTTATGACTTAAACTAGACACAACGGGATGGCTATGGATTCACGTATATAGCGCATTCTTTAGGAGATGCTTTGTTATCAGTCACAATCATACACAATGCTGCACACCGATCTGCCGACCTTCACTAATTTTAGTCACATATAAAGAGAACAACAACCAATACATGTAGTGCCTATGAAATAGCATTAGATTCACTTCAAAACCACTTTAATGTAAGTCGCAATCGTTATATGTAACCGGTCTCTCTTACCTTCAGTATATCAAGAAGATTGAGGGTTTTGTAATTATTTATCGATATTCCAAATATAATAATATTCCATCAACTGATATAATGAATAACCGACAGTAAATAGCAGTACAAATGTTAAGTTATGAATGGTTATGATATGTTATGTTATGATTAGTTAAGTTTGTGGTTTGATAACAGATATACGTTCTATAATTAAGCCTACTAATGTTGGGCTAAAGACTGAAAACACAGAGGTTCCAAAGCCGGTCTTCTGGCTGTGGACAAAATACACATACTGACTCAATTCATGAGTTTCTGTATACAACCTCCAACACAGAGTCAAAAAACGCTCTGATTGGTCGACCGAACAAAGAAACGACAGAGAACAAAGGAAAAGCTCCACGTGTACAGATCAGCTGTTAGCAGTCGTCATAGTAACTACACTGTGTCAAGAGGATTTTGGCTATTGCGACATAAGATCGCTAGTTATGTCCGCTAAAGTACACAGTTAGTTATGTCCGCTAAAGTACACATATAGAAGAAATGGATTTTATGTCCACTAAAACACCGGTACAGTAAGGAAACGGCTTTTTATGTCCGTTAAAACACCTACAGAGTACTTTGCGGGGAAAATAACTAGTTAGATCCGCAAAAGCCTTTACACAAAGTTATTTACAAAATACTGTAAAAATGTTACTCGTAAGTCTTAAACTATTTTCTCTGCTGTCTGCTCTGTTCCTTTCGCCCGTAAATCCAACAGAAGTCTGCGACAAAGAAGGGAAGTTGTACCTCATCAAGTGTGGGTTGGATGTTCCCTCATGTGACGATGGAAACAATGGAACTGAATCCGGTTGTCTTCTAGATCAGGTTAGTTTATTTAATGCTGCTCACGTGATAAAGTAACGATGTTAGATTCATTCTTTAAAGCAGAAAAAGTTTTCTCACAGAATTATTCCACTAACATAAATTGTATATAAAGGGTTAGCATCCTAGAGAGAGTAACAACGCTGACATGACTGTAGCCAACAGCCAGTTCCTTACAAACTGTCTGTTAGTTATTCAGTTCACATTTATTTTGGTTTTTGTCGAGTATTGCAGACTGGTTTGCTATGTGTCGGGATATCCATATTGGTTGTCCAGTTGTTGTCCTTGTTGGTTGTCCAGTTGTCCGTGTAGGTTATCCCCGTCTCCACCATTGGGTGTCCCCTTCTCCACAACAGGCCTCCCCATGTCGCGTTGGATAATCCGTATGTCCACGTCTGTTTCCCTGGCCACGTATTATTCCCATGTCCACATTTTGCTGTCCCCTATCACCACACCAGTTGTCTTCAGTGTAAACCAGTTGTATCCAGTTCATATCGGTTATACCACAGCTATCAGTTTTCTTGTAATATTGTAATGTGGTGGATTTTTAAATATGTTCTGGCAGGCCCACTTTTTGGAATAGCATGTAAAATAATATTAGCGATGATAACACTTAATAACTTAACCAGTATTATTTTATTTAGTATATAAATGTATTATTATTTCATCAATAACTCTGCCGTGCAATGTGAAAAGACCGCAAGTCACAAAAACTCATTTCGAATAAAACGCAAATTAGTGTTTACCTTCAGATTGTTTGTTTAAAATGTCCGTAAATTACTAATTTTTTATAACTCTACGCAATTGGGGGTGGGAAATTTTTATACGTCATTATTTTTCACTTTCCATTAATATTTTGACGTTATTTTTTGTACTTACGGTATTTTTGCATTGTACAACCTATATGTAAATACATATTTCAAGACACATATTTCAATAAAACCGTATGCGCGTTTTCTTATTATCTATGTAATGAAAAAACACCGCAAGTCTTGTGACTTACGGTTTTTTTTTGCATAAATTTAAGTTAAGCTGCGGTCTTTTGTATTGCTCTAGCGTCTTTTTCCTTGGTAACACTATACATGTTTAAACACTATACACTATACTAAATTTAATTTTATGCGATTTCATAGATATTGCCGTACTGTAAGTGTGACAAGTTGAGTTGAATTCATAAAAATTTATAAAAATATTTCCTAACAGGTTACAGAATTGGAAGAACAGAATATTACAGAGTTGAAAGAAGATATTACACAGTTGAGTTCCCAAGTAAAAGAACTAAAGAACATTGGTAGTTTCTTTAGCCAATTCTTGTTTGGACAGGAGATAAATATCCAACAAACAGTTGGTGGTTGGGAGATAAAGATTCAACAAAGAGTTGATGGATCTGTTGACTTCTATCGAAACTGGGATGAATATGTTGAAGGATTTGGTGACCCGAATACCAATTTTTGGATGGGGTTGGAGACGATCCACAAGCTGAGTAAAGGCGGAGTGAAGTTGAGGGTCGATTTGTGGTTCACTGGAAAGGGGTGGGCTTATCCCAATATTTGGAGCTTCAATGAAGAACAGAAGGAATACAACAACGAACACAAATACGCGGAATACATCAACTTCTCTATCGGATCAGCTGCAACTGATTATCGCCTACATGTATCCGGTTACCATGGTACTGCTGGTGACGCATTGGAGTTTCACAACGGTTTCCCATTCAGCACCAAAGACCGCGATAATGACGGGAGGGACTGGGCCAACTGCGCCGTGGAACGTACTGCAGCGTGGTGGTACAAGTACTGCGGGTACAGTAACTTGAACGGAGTATATGGTGCGGAGGATAGGAAAGGACCTATTTGGTGGCATTTTACTCACCACAATCCGGCTTCTCGAGTTGAAATGAAGATTTTGATTTAGTAAAACTGTAAGTTTTATGTAAAATTACTAAATAATTCCAATAGAGTTGCGTTGGTAACTAACTTTTACATTTAATTATAAATAATATATAAA
>JAUCBJ010004118.1:0-34527 GCA_032718475.1 Nemertoderma westbladi
CTATTAAAAAGTTTTACATGTACGCCGAACACGTTCAGACGTTCTGCGCAGCATTTTAACTTGCGCCGGCCACCTGGAGCTGGCGCAAAAATATGCTACGCCAGGTAAGGTGCTGAAAGGGCTGGCAGCTGGCGCAGATATATCAATGAATGTGCTGCACCGGGCAGCTGGGGCAGCCAGCGTAGCATCGGCATTGATAGAAATGCTGCGCTCGGCGCGATTTTTGAATTGCTGGTGTAGGTTTGCACATTGCACCACACCAAGCCGGCGCAGGATTTATGCAGCTGGCGCTGCGTTCGGTGAAGAATATAAAACTTTTCAATATGGCAGTCAGGTACAGGTAGGTTATTGCTGAGCTCATTCTGTGCTTATTTATTGGTACCGGTACTATTGGCTAGATCCCGAGATCTACAAATTTCTTCTGACACAACCCTGCAATATAGTGGAACATGGACAAAAAATGGGGCAATGAAGGTGGTAGTGGAGGTCGAAAAAAATTCGAAAAGTTTAAAAAAAGCTTTTTGATTCCAAAAATCGCAGACAACGAAGTAAAGCCGACAAATGCTGGGAGCAACAGAACCAGTTCCACAATCACAATTGATGGTCACGAATGCGGACTTTCTGACCTACAACAGATTGACGTTATTGGGCAAGGCGCATACGGAACTGTTGTGAAGTACATGCATAAAGAGACTCGAAAATATATAGCAATAAAAAAAATCAGACGACCGGTCGGGAATTTCGACTCCAAACCAATTATGGATCTCGATGTTATAATGCGGACTGGGGATTGTCCATACACTGTCAGCTTCTACGGGGCCTTCTTTCTGGAGGGCGATGTGTTGATATGTATGGAACTAATGGGAACCTCATTGGATAAGTTCTTCCTTGAAGCTCGCCAAAGAAGCTTCAAAATAACTGAGGAGTTTTTGGGATGGGTTGCCTTCTGTGTGGTTCGCGCACTTCACTACTTACATGGGATATCGGTAAGCTTCCTTATCATATATCATCAGTCAGTATATATTCACTTTTACGGTTTTCATTCGGCCTCCTGCAGTCCTGGCATGTAACATGCCAGGCTGCAAATCGAGTGCAAAAATCTCAACACGTTGTGCGCTGATTTGAAATAGTGCGCGGTAAAAGCTGAAAAGTGCGGAATTGAAATAAAAGTGCGCGAAATTGTGTGAAAATAAAAAATACTAAAAGTGTGCGGTAATCGGTGCAAAAGATCAAAAGACATAAAAGTGCGCGGATAACGTGTAAAAAAGTTAAAGTTCATGCAAAGTGTGAGAAAAATAATACTTCACAAAAAATTTCGCTCGTTCCACTAGCGTTTATTTTCTATTTTCCATCAGTCTGTCAGTCCATTGTTAAAATGTTTGACATTCACTCACTTTGGGTTTTGCTCGCGTTTCTTTACGCAGTGACTAATAGAACACCGTTACCAATAGAACACTGTGACCAATGGAACGAAGTGACAAATAGATTCACTGACAATAGAACACTGTGACCAATAGAACACTGTGACCAATAGAACGCATTGACTAATAGAACACTGTGACCAATAGAACACTGCGACAAATAGAACACAGTGACTAATAGAACACTGTGACCAATAGAACACTGTGACCAATAGAACGCATTGACTAATAGAACACTGTGACAAATAGAACACAGTGGCTAATAGAACACTGTGACCAGTAGAACCCTGTGACCAATAGAACACTGACCAATAGAACGCAGTGACTAATAGAACACTGTGACCAATAGAACACCGTGACCAATAGAACACTGTCACCAATATAACGCAGTGACTAATAGAACACTGTGACCAATAGAACACAGTGTATAATAGAACACTGTTACCAATAGAACACTGTGACCAATAGAATACTGTGACTAATAGAACACAGTGACTAATAGAACACTGTGACCAATAAAACACTGACAAATAAATCACAGTTCCTTAATAGAACACTGAGACCAATAGAACACTGTGACCAATAGAACGCCGTGACTAAAAGAACACTGTGACCCATATAACACTGTGACTAATAGAACACTGACAAATAGAACACCGTGACTAATAGAACACTGTGACCAATAGAACACAGTGACCAATAGAACACTGTGACCAATAGAACACAGTGACTAATAGAACACTGTCACCAATAGAACACTGTGACTAATAGAACGCATTGACTAATAGAATACAGTGACCAATAGAACACTGTGACCAATAGAACACAGTGACTAATAGAACACTGTGACCAATAGAACACAGTGACCAATAGAACACTGAGACCAATAGAACACGAAGCCCAGATCCTCATAAAGCACATCGCCGAGTCCCTTGTTGGAAAGCAAAGCACCAAGGGATGCGAGAGGTAGGCCTCGCACTCGCATGTGTTCTAGGTGGAGTGAGGAGGTGTCTACAATTCGCGCTCCTCCAGGCGTGTTCCCTCTGTCTCCGTGGCAGCAGGCGTTCGTGGCGCTCGCTCGGTCTTGGAGACGGAGCAGGGGTGCGCGGCTGGGACCTGACAGCGCGCACTACTTGTCAGTCGACTTGTCAGTAGTTTCCAGAGTTCGCTTTATGTCGGTCTGTCTGTCTGTTTGTCTAGGTAATTTTTTTGTATTATTATGTTTTAGTCTGGTTCCAAATCCTGAGACTAAAGTATATGTTAGTATATACGTGATCAATTCACGTATGCAGGAGAAAAGGTACAGATATGTAATAGTTACGAATATCTTGGAATCATCCTCCAGCCTTCTCTTTGCTTCTCTAAGCACATTGATAAAAAGAAAAGAATATGGTTCGGTGTCATCGGGTGTTTAAACAACTTGCAACTTGTTTCTATATCAACTGGATTAAAGATTTTCAATATGAAGATCAAACCTACTGCAACATATGCTTTTACAGAAATCGCCATTTTCTTTACATTGCACAATCTCAAAGAAATTGATAAACTTTAATCCGCGTTCTTAAAACGGTTACTGGGACTCCACAGATCATCCTCGGCTACTCTGGCACATAAACTGGTTGGTTGCCGTACTTTTGTTGAAGAACTTGCTGCCGAATCTCCGGAAATTTTCAATAGGAAACCCTGGCTAACTACCGCGCTTTTTGCGAAGAGCGCGAAATTAACTTCATTATCCAAGGTTACTCCGACGGACCTGCATTCGCATCGACTTCTTGGTAAGAGGATATGCTACAAGGGCTACGGCCCATGGGTTCCACTGGAAACTGTGCTACTACTACTACGATCGGCATGCTGCATTGCAGCTGCATTTTTAAGAATGCTGTGCCGGCTTGTCAACAAAATTGCACCGCCACAACTCCCTATCACCCATGACATTTGCTAGATCATCCGCATCTTCAAGGCCAGTGTCCTTTAAGATGCGTCTCAAGAAAGTCATGGGCTGTCCACCATGCTTATTCACTCCATGAGGCTGCCAAAGTACAAGATTATGCACTGGCTGGTCCTCACGGCGAAAGCAATGTCCTGCAAAGCGGAGGCGATTTTGTTCTAGTGTCAAGCTTGGGGGAACCAATGAGACACCTCCAATGTTATATAATGTCTGGTTGGAGATGTGTGCATTGCACTTGACACAATGAACCCGGCGTAGCATTCTTGTGAATGTGCCATCCAGAGATTTAGTGTCCTCAGCAGTTAGAGCCCAGCATGGACTCCCGTAGAGGAGTACTGGAACTACTGCTGCTCTAAATAATCGGACCTTAAGTTTCCGATCAATTCTCGGTGACTTCCAAATCCTGGAAAGCCTATTCAAGGCTGCCCATGCCTTTCCCTTACATATTCGAAGGTCCTCACCTGACTTCCGGATCCATGATCCCAGGTAACAGAAGTCATCCACATGCTCAAGCATACCATCTTTTGAGCTTATGCTCATCCGATCAGAGACTTGCTGAGGACTTTCAAAGTTAACTGTCAAAATTTTGGTCTTTCTGGAGTTAATAAAAAGACCAACACTAGAAGCAGCATGTTCTAAAGAGCTGAGGAGTCTTTGGGCTCCCTCTAGTGATTCTGAGAGTACTCCTAAGTCATCAGCAAAGTCTAGATCAGTTAGGTACTTGGCAGGATTTCCTCGACTTCTGGAGCCAGTAGGTGGAGTTAACATCACCCCATCATCATTATGATGATCTAAGGACATGCGTAGAACATAGTCAACAACAATTATGAACAAGAATGGTGCAAGTGTGTCTCCCTGGAGGACGCCCCATAACACTTCAAATGGTTCTGTGTCACCGTCAACAGTAGACACAAATGTTGTCGAACCATCGTATACTGATCTGATTGCTGCAATAATTTCATCAGGAATCCCATATAATGAAAGTATGCTGAACATACGTGAACGAGAGACTGAATCAAAGGCCTTGAAGAAGTCAACAAAGATAACAGCCAGATGCCTATCTTTCTTTTTTGATAACTCTTCAATTATCCTTCTAAGTGCCAAAATGGGCTCCATGGTCCCACGACCTTTACGGAACCCATTCTGATTTCCACGGAGCAGTCTCTCAATGGGATCCCTGATGCGATTTAATAGAATCCTATTGTATAGCTTTGCAGCAATAGAGATCAATGAGATTCCCCGAAAAGAACCATAGAGTGTTAGGTTGCCCTTCTTGGGAACTGGCACCAACTTATTTGTTTTCATTGCTTGTGGGACTCTTGTTGTTCGGTACATGTCTACTATGATGGGATAGATGAGCTTTAAACACTCAGGTATTTTAAAGACCTCAGGGGGAACACCATCTACTCCACTGGCACGATTGGTCTTAATGCTCTTTGCAGCAGCCTTCACTTCTGCAAAGGAGATATCGCCAATGGGAATATCTGGGAGTACAGACTCAGACACTTTTACTTCTATAAAGTTATCAGGCAATACCCTGTCATTATTGAGGAGCTTTTCAAAGTGGGCCTTCCAACCATTGAGGCGATCGGCTGGTGATTCAGCCTTAACCTTGGTGGTTGGTTGGCTTTTCCGCCCAGGAAACTGTGCAAGACTCGAGGAACTTTCCACGAGCCGACTTCCGACTGCGTGTGTAAATTCTGCGACACCTCAGCAAGCGACAGGTACCATTGCCTCACATGTAACTCGGGCCCCTCTCTCTCAGCGCTCTCCATTTTAACATAAGTGAAAAAAAAATTTACTTATCTCGTTTATTGTTTTTTATTGATTTTCTAATTATGCTACATTGTTTATACATAGTACTGATTTTACTGCTTTTAACCCCTTTTGTGTAAATAAAATTAAAAAAAATAAAAATAAAATTTGGATTCCATTAAAAATAATAAATTAAGAATGCTATGTCTGCTTATTAACAAAGTTGCACCGCCACAACTCACTATCCCCCAGGACTTTTGCTAGATTATCCGCATCTTCACAACCAGTGTCCTTTAAGATACGTCACAAGAAAGTCATGAGCTGTCCTCCATGCTTATTTTCTCTATTGGACTGCCAAAGTATAACTTTGTGCACTTGCTGGTCCTCACAGCGAAATCGATGTCCTGCAATGCGGAGGCGGCTTTGTTTTAGTGTCAAGGATGGTTCAGGCTCAGGAATGTTCTAGTGTCAAATACATACAAGTTTGGAGCATAGTACCATCCTGGATATAGTTACCACCACTTATCAGGTCTTGCAATTTTTGAATTTTCGTAAGATTGTCCCCAAAATAGCCATGATCCACAGATACAGTACAGGTGATACACTAACTCTTTCCTCTTATTGCAGGTGATCCACAGGGACGTCAAACCCTCCAACATCCTCATCGATCGCTCCGGATCCATCAAAATGTGCGACTTTGGAATATCGGGTTATCTTGTCGACTCGATTGCTAAGACGAGGGAAGCCGGATGTAAACCGTACATGGCCCCCGAGAGAATCAACCCAGTTTCCGCCGGTGGAGGCTACGATATCCGATCGGACGTCTGGTCTCTCGGGATCACAATGATCGAACTCGCCACCGGTGAGTTCCCCTACGCCACCTGGAAGACTCCGTTCGACCAACTAAAAGACGTCGTTGACAGCGCCCCCCCTAGACTGCCCGAGGAACCGAACAGCGACGGGGTTGCATTCTCCGAGGTGCTCTGTAATTTCATCCAGTTGTGTCTACAGTATGAATGCGACAAGAGGTCAGTCTACTCCGAACTCTTGCTGCACGCCTTCATTCAGTCGCATCAACAGTTCCCCGTTGCTGACTTACGGATGGTGCAGACTGTTCTGGTAGATGATGGCGGCGTTGAGTTGTGAGATTGTGTGTGGCGGCGTTGAGTTGTAAGATTGTGTGTGGCGCGTTGAGTTGTAAGATTGTGTGTGGCGGCGTTGAGTTGTAAGATTGTGTGTGGCGGCGTTGAGTTGTAAGATTGTGTGTGGCGGCGTTGAGTTGTAAGATTGTGTGTGGCGGCGTTGAGTTGTAAGATTGTGTGTGGCGGCGTGGAGTTGTAAGATTGTGTGTGGCGGCGTTGAGTTGTAAGATTGTGTTTGGCGGCGTTGAGTTGTAAGATTGTGTTTGGCGGCGTTGTGTTGTAAGATTGTGTGTGGCGGCGTTGAGTTGTAAGATTGTGTGTGGCGGCGTGGAGTTGTAAGATTGTGTGTGGCGGCGTTGAGTTGTAAGATTGTGTGTGGCGGCGTTGAGTTGTAAGATTGTGTGTGGCGGCGTTGAGTTGTAAGATTGTGTGTGGCGGCGTTGAGTTGTAAGATTGTGTGTGGCGGCGTTGAGTTGTAAGATTGTGTGTGGCGGCGTTGAGTTGTAAGATTGTGTTTGGCGGCGTTGAGTTGTAAGATTGTGTTTGGCGGCGTTGAGTTGTAAGATTGTGTTTGGCGGCGTTGAGTTGTAAGATTGTGTTTGGCGGCGTTGAGTTGTAAGATTGTGTTTGGCGGCGTTGAGTTGTAAGATTGTGTGTGGCGGCGTTGAGTTGTAAGATTGTGTTTGGCGGCGTTGAGTTGTAAGATTGTGTTTGGCGGCGTTGAGTTGTAAGATTGTGTTTGGCGGCGTTGAGTTGTAAGATTGTGTTTGGCGGCGTTGAGTTGTAAGATTGTGTGTGGCGGCGTTGAGTTGTAAGATTGTGTTTGGCGGCGTTGAGTTGTAAGATTGTGTTTGGCGGCGTTGAGTTGTAAGATTGTGTTTGGCGGCGTTGAGTTGTAAGATTGTGTGTGGCGGCGTTGAGTTGTAAGATTGTGTGTGGCGGCGTTGAGTTGTAAGATTGTGTTTGGCGGCGTTGAGTTGTAAGATTGTGTGTGGCGGCGTTGAGTTGTAAGATTGTGTGTGGCGGCGTTGAGTTGTAAGATTGTGTTTGGCGGCGTTGAGTTGTAAGATTGTGTTTGGCGGCGTTGAGTTGTAAGATTGTGTTTGGCGGCGTTGAGTTGTAAGATTGTGTGTGGCGGCGTTGAGTTGTAAGATTGTGTGTGGCGGCGTTGAGTTGTAAGATTGTGTGTGGCGGTGTTGAGTTGTAAGATTGTGTGTGGCGGCGTTGAGTTGTAAGATTGTGCGTGGCGGCGTTGAGTTGTAAGATTGTGTGTGGCGGTGTTGAGTTGTAAGATTGTGTGTGGCGGCGTTGAGTTGTAAGATTGTGTGTGGCGGCGTTGAGTTGTAAGATTGTGTGTGGCGGCGTTGAGTTGTAAGATTGTGTGTGGCGGCGTTGAGTTGTAAGATTGTGTGTGGCGGCGTTGAGTTGTAAGATTGTGTTTGGTGGCGTTGTGTTGTAAGATTGTGTGTGGCGGCGTTGAGTTGTAAGATTGTGTGTGGCGGCGTTGAGTTGTAAGATTGTGTGTGGCGGCGTTGAGTTGTAAGATTGTGTGTGGCGGCGTTGAGTTGTAAGATTGTGTGTGGCGGCGTTGAGTTGTAAGATTGTGTGTGGCGGCGTTGAGTTGTAAGATTGTGTGTAGCGGCGTTGAGTTGAAAGATTGTGGGTGTCCCAGTTTCAGACTGTCCCACTAAACAACCTCGGTAACAATTAATTAGTTAACCTCAATAATTTATTTCATTATGTTATTGTCTGGATGAATATTAATCTGTTTGTTATATTCGGTTTCCACGGCTTAGAATAGAGTGAAAAAAATACATTTAAAAATTTGTAATTTTGTTACATTATGTCAACTTATCTGAGTTCTCACGATTATTTACACGATTTGTAATATTTAGTAATACATAATGTTTTACACTTATTATCATTGTAATGGGCTTTGATTCGCGGTAGACAAAGGGTAATACTCAAGACGTGTTCTAGAATTCCATTGTTTCTTGTTCAGTTACTTTACAGAGTTACGAGCTCACCAGAGCCATGATACGTTGACGGAATGTAACAATTTACTTTTATAAATACGTCAATTTTATTGAGGCGTTTTTTTTTATTCTTTTGAGTAAAGGTTGTAGCTTTCACGAAGTGGGGGAGGGGGGGGGGGGTGTAGCCGGGGTAAAATGTTCACATTTTCGGATTTTTATTTCATTTAAGGCGGGGTAGCTCAGTTGGTTGAGGGCCGGACCTGCAATCTATTGGTTGTAGGTTCAGCCCCGCCAGGGTCCACTCAGCCTTTCATCCACAGGGGTCGATAAAATGAGTACCAGTTAAATAACTGGGAGCAAATCTTGGGATAGGAGTAGCGCCCACCCCTACCCTCGGGTAGCAGCTATCAAAAGAGGAGCCTTCGGGTCGCCTCCGGCTTCGGCCGACTGTTTGCTTGCTTTTCGATTTCATCTGATGCAGAATTTAATGGGAATTCAAATATTAAAACGGCTTTGCGAGATCTTTTTTAGTTCACGATTTATCGCTGTCTTTCTATCTCAGTTTGTCCATTAAAATTTGAAGACAGACTGACAGATAAACCGTCAGACATACATATTGATAAGACCACAAAGGCAAACATTAATACTGACATCGGGAATGAAATCACCGAACCCAAAAACACCTATATTTTGTAGAGTCGTTGGAGCAACAGGGTCACAAAAATTTTAAATTTAATTGTTGTTGCTCTTTGGCCTTCCCCACGTTAGCTGAGTGCATCATAACTACTACTAGGATCGGCATGCTGCATTGCAGCTGCATTTTTAAGAATGCTGTGCCGGCTTGTCTACAAAATTGCGCCGCCACAACTCCCTATCACCCATGACATTTGCTAGATCATCCGCATCTTCAAGGCCAGTGTCCTTTAAGATGCGTCTCCAGAAAGTCATGACCTGTCCACCATGCTTATTCACTCCATGAGGCTGCCAAAGTACAAGATTATGCACTGGCTGGTCCTCACGGCGAAAGCAATGTCCTGCAAAGCGGAGGCGATTTTGTTCTAGTGTCAAGCTTGGGGGAACCAATGAGACACCTCCAATGTTATACAGTGTCTGGTTGGAGATGTGTGCATTGTACTTGACACAATGAACCCGGCGTAGCAATCTTGTGAATTGAGATTGAGATCTTGAGATTTGGTGTCCTCAGCAGTTAGAGCCCAGCATGGACTCCCGTAGAGGAGTACTGGAACTACTGCTGCGCTAAATAATCGGACCTTAAGTTTCCGATTAATTCTCGGTGACTTCCAAATCCTGGAAAGTCTATTCAAAGCTGCCCATGCCTTTCCCTTACGTATTCGAAGGTCCTCACCTGACTTCCGGATCCATGATCCCAGCCTCCCAGGTAACAGAAGTCGTCCACATGCTCAAGCATACCATCCTTTGAGCTCATGCTCATCCGATCAGATACTTGCTGAGGACTTTCAAAGTTAACTGTCAACATTTTTTGGTCTTTTTGGAGTTAATAAAAAGACCAACACTAGAAGCAGCATGTTCTAATGAGCTGAGGAGCCGTTGGGCTCCCTCTAATGATTCTGAGAGTACTCCTAAGTCATCAGCAAAGTCTAGATCAGTTAGGTACTTGGCAGGATTTGCTCGATTTCTGGAGCCAGTAGGTGGAGTTATCATCACCCCATCATCATTATAATGATCTAAGGACATGCGTAGAACATAGTCAACCACAATTATGAACAAGAATGGTGCAAGTGTGTCTCCTTGGAGGACGCCCCATAACACTTCAAATGGTTCTGTGTCACCGTCAACAGTAGACACAAATGTTGTCGAACCATCGTATACTGATCTGATTGCTGCATCATCAGGAATCCCATATAATGAAAGTATGCTGAACATACGTGAGCGAGAGACTGAATCAAAGGCCTTGGAGAAGTCAACAAAGATAACAGCCAGATGCCTGTCTTTCTTTTTTGATAACTCATCAATTATCCTTCTAAGTGCCAAAATGGGTTCCATGGTCCCACGACCTTTACGGAACCCATTCTGATTTCCACGGAGCAATCTCTCAATGGGATCCCTGATGCGATTTAATAGAATCCTATTGTATAGCTTTGCAGCAATCGAGATCAATGAGATTCCCCGAAAAGAACCATAGAGTGTTAGGTTGCCCTTCTTGGGAACTGGCACCAACTTATTTGTTTTCATTTCTTGTGGGACTCTTGTTGTTCGGTACATGTCTACTATGATGGGATAGATGAGCTTTAAACATCATCACGTCATGTTGCATCATAACAGTGCCCTACCAGACGGCTGTTTTTAAAACAGCCGTGTGCCCCCCCCCCCCCCCCCCCCCCCACATCTCGGACAAGAGCAAGACTAAAAAAAATAAAAATTTAAATTTTTTTTTGTTTATGGCAATTTTTGTAAACAATGCAGGATTTTTTTGACTAAAAACTTGAAATTTCAACAACTGTTTTCTTAATAACTTCTTTAAGAAAACACCCAACCAACAAACTTCTAGTCATACATAGGCCAATCGTTGTTGTGAACATTTCCTGAAAATGTTATGAGATTCCATCCAGTAGTTCCTCAGAAAAGAGTACTTTGTGTCTAAAAAAAACACAAAAAAATACTTTTCGAGAAAAAGACATTCAAAGTTTTCAAAGCTTCCCTTTTTTTTTTTTTATAAAACGAGTGAATATTCAAACTGGTTGTAAAAATTAAATAAGTACACCACCTGCCTAAAAATTCCGATATACAGGAGGGGTTTTCCTGGTATATAGGTGATTTCATTTCTGATGTCAGTTTTTGTGTTTGTCCAATTATAGACTGTCTGTCTGTCGGTCTATCTGTCTTTCAGTTTTGACTGACTTTTCAGAAAGACCGACCGACCGACAGACATTTTTGGGCACCTTAAAAACCCGATTACTATAATCTTATAAAATTTTCATCTTAAATAGTAGAAAAACAAATTTCGAAATTTTTTTTTTTCTTACATATAGTTAGGTTACTCTACACCCTTAAGTAATATCTGATTGTATCACCGAATCAATTTTGCTCTGTCATCTGCTCATATGTAGTTTCGTATAATTATATCCATGACGTACTAGAGTATACATACGAAGTAAAAACAGCGTTAATGGACACAAATTATCATTAATTAAAAGCACCATAAAGTCATGTTCATAAACCCCATGTCTTTATAAATGGAGGCGTTTATATGAGTTATTATTTTTCAATACAGAAAGGTTCTAAAATGTGTGTTCGACCCGTTAAACATATTGTTTCTTGGATTCTAACTAAGAGAAATAACTGGCCCACTAAATTTAGGAGCTTTGCAGCAGCTTGGCGGGTCGTATCTATAGTAGGTCATCTCATGTCACAAAATGTTTAGGTTGAACGGAGTAAAAACAAAGAAATGAAATATAGTTTACTTACTTAATTACCCCACTAGCGGGAGTATGTTGAATTATTTTTTGCAATTATTTACCCACCGAGAAGGCTGCTCCTACTGCGTGGCTCGCCCCACATTTTTCACTCTATCTAAGCTGCTATGATATCTAAGATTATATATATTTGGACAAATTTTTATTTTGATATTTTGAACTACATACATACATACATACATGGAATAATTATTAATTACAATGAAATTTACAATGTCTTTGTAATCTGTGATTAATTTTTCAACGAACTAATTCTGTGATTATTAATAAATTAAGACAATTATTTTCAAAAAAGTAATCATTGTCTAGAAATAACATAGTTTTTTTTCCCGCTGACCCCGAGAGGTATAATTTGTCGAGCTAACTAAGTTAGATAGATCAAGGGAACTAAGGGAAAAACCATTTTATTTTCTTCCATGTAATAATAAAATACGTAATTATTTCACAAAGTTGCCTTGCCACATCCCCATACTTCCATCCACCTCCCCATACTTCCTTGCCACCTCCCCATAATTCCTTGCCACCTCCCCATACTTCCTTGCCACCTCCCCATACTTCCTTGCCACATCCCCATACTTCATTGCCACCTCCCCATATTTCCTTGCCACCTCCCCATACTTCCTTGCCATCTCCCCATACTTCCTTGCCACATCCCCATACTTCATTGCCACCTCCCCATAATTCCTTGCCACCTCCCCATACTTCCTTGCCATCTCCCCATACTTCCTTGCCACATCCCCATACTTCCTTGCCACCTCCCCATACTTCCTTGCCACCTCCCCATACTTCCTTGCCACCTCCCCATACTTCCTTGCCACCTCCCCATACTTCCTTGCCACCTCCCCATACTTCCTTGCCACCTCCCCATACTTCCTTGCCACCTCCCCATACTTCCTTGCCACATCCCCATACTTCCTTGCCACCTCCCCATAATTCCTTGCCACCTCCCCATACTTCCTTGCCACCTCCCCATACTTCCTTGCCACCTCCCCATACTTCCTTGCCACATCCCCATACTTCCTTGCCACCTCCCCATACTTCCTTGCCACCTCCCCATACTTCCTTGCCACCTCCCCATACTTCCTTGCCACCTCCCCATACTTCCTTGCCACCTCCCCATACTTCCTTGCCACCTCACCATACTTCCTTGCCACCTCCCCATATTTCCTTGCCACCTCCCCATAATTCCTTGCCACCTCCCCATATTTCCTTGCCACCTCCCCATAATTCCTTGCCACCTCCCCATACTTCCTTGCCACCTCACCATACTTCCATCCACCTCCCCATAATTCCTTGCCACCTCCCCATACTTCCTTGCCACCTCCCCATACTTCCTTGCCACCTCCCCATACTTCCTTGCCACCTCCCCATACTTCCTTGCCATCTCCCCATACTTCCTTGCCACCTCCCCATACTGTCTTGCCACATCCCCATACTTCCTTGCCACCTCCCCATACTTGCTTGCCACATCCCCATACTTACTTGCCACCTCCCCATACTTAAAAGTTGGGACATACATACAGTATGTATGTACTAGTAGCGTTTTTAGTGAAATCTTTAATTTCGTTGCCAACCGCTAGGGGGAGGCAATAACATTTTTCATATTTTTGTATAAATTATATTTGGCCTTCCATACAGTGGTTAACCATGATAAAAGAGTAATATTAAAATTAAGGGGGGGGGGGGGGGGTTACACAATTTTCGGACAACTCTTCGATCTTTATCACTCAGTGTTTCAAAATTGTTTGGTTTTGACTATAATTTGGAATATAAGTACCTACTGTAAGATGCTATTCTACATGACAGGTCAGAAAAATTATATTTTTCGCTATTTAATATTGGTTAATACTAGTTAACAATAAAAAAAAACTTGGTTGCGCTTAAAACCCTAAGGCTTTTACAGTTGTAAATCTAATCACATGAAAGTTTTTTTGATATTAGATCAATGATTGGGCAACATAAACTATCAGGAGAAATTTTGTGAAAATAATTCTGCACCGCTAGGTGGCGCTGCAAATTTATAGCAAATTTTTTAGGTTTGTTATAAATAGTATTAATTTGTATTAACATAAAATTTCAACAAGTTGTCTGATACTTTTATGCAGGGTTGCTATGTAGACACCCACATAAATTTTCAGACAATTTTTCAAAAATTGTAGAACTATTAGCCTATTAGGGTTTTCTAAGTTGACAATCTCATTAAAAAAATATTTGGAGATAATCGACCTTTCATTATACATAGTAATTTCAATAGGTCTCCTTAAATAGAACTTGTTACAACTTGAAAACTAAAATAGTTATTAAATAGCGGTTTTCAGATTTGGAAACACCATTTAAACACACAGTATAATTGGGACCAAAATTGTTTCAAATTTAAGATTGACTATTTAACTGTCACTTTTTGAACTTTCAAAACCCAGTATATTCAACAAATATGGTAAACCCTAATTTTTCACCACATCAAAACCAAGTAGATGCAAAATTGTGTAGTTACTGGGTTTCTAGTAAACATTTACTGGGTTTTGGGAAATTAATAATTATAATTTTTGTACTCTAGGTTGTAGAGACACCGTTTTGTATGAAAAACTTCAAATGCGATTTTCTCAAAAATGAAGTTTTTTCACTTACTGGGTTTCGGCTCAGCATGGGGCAGTCGGGGGGGGGGGGGGGGGGGGGGGGGGGGTATACCAGCACAGACTCAGATACAGGATGTTGGAACCACTCACTGGGTATCCTCCCAGTGAGCGAGCAGGTTTATTGAATGCCATGCCTGGGCTGATTGCCTGCTATCATCAGCACTGTTAATGGCGTCAACCTGCTTATTGACTTTTTGGACCAATTTATTGTAAACAAACAAATTGGTGCCAGTTCCCAAGAAGGGCAACCTAACACTCTAGATTCTTTTCGGGGAATCTCGTTGATCTCGATTGCTGCAAAGCTATGCAATAGGATTGTATTAAATCGCATCAGGAATCCCATTGAGAGACTGCTCCGTGGAAATCAGAATGGGTTCCGTAAAGGTCGTGGAACCATGGAGCCCATTTTGGCACTTAGAAGGATAATGAAGAGTTATCAAAAAAGAAAGACAGACATCTGGCTGTTATCTTTGTTGACTTATTCAAGGCCTTTGATTCAGTCTCTCGCTCACGTATGTTCAGCATACTTTCATTATATGGGATTCCTGATGAAATTATTGCAGAAATCAGATCAGTATACGATGGTTCGACAACATTTGTGTCTACTGTTGCGGTGACACTGAACCATTTGAAGTGTTATGGGGAGTCCCCCAGGGAGACACATTTGTGCCATTCTTGTTCATAATTGTGGTTGACTATGTTCTACGCATGTCCTTAGATCATCATAATGATGATGGGGTGATGGTAACTCCGCCTACTGGCTCCAGAAGTCGAGGAAATCCTGCCAAGTAGCTAACTAATCTAGACTTTGCTGATGATTTAGGAGTACTCTCAGAATCACTAGAGGTAGCCCAACGGCTCCTCAGCTCATTAGAACAGGCTGCTTCTAGTGTTGGTCTGTTTATTAACTCCAAAAAGGCCAAATTTCAAAGTCCTCAGCAAGTCTCTGACCGGATGAGCATAAGCTCAAAGGATTGTATGCTTGAGCATGTGGACGACTTCTGTTACCATCGCCGACTTCTACTTTCCGGAAGACAGGTGAGGACCTTCGAATACGTAAACGTAAGGGAAAGGCATGGGCGAATGGGCTTTCCAGGATTTGGAAGTCACCGAGAATTAATCGGAAACTTAAGGTCCGATTATTTAAAGCAGCAGTAGTTCCAGTACTCCTCTATGGGAGTCCATGCTAGGCTCTAACTGCTGAGGACACCAAATCTCTGGATGGCACATTCACAAGAATGCTACGCCGGGTTCATTGTGTCAAGTACAATGCACAGATCTACAACCAGACTCTCTCTGTATAACATTGGAGGTGTCTCATTGGTTCCCCCAAGCTTGACACTAGAACAAAATCGCCTCCGCTTTGCAGGACATTGCTTTCACCGTGAGGACCAGCCAGTGCATAATCTTGTACTTTGGCAGCCTCATGGAGTGAATAAGCATGGTGGACAGCCCTTGACTTTTTTGAGACGCATCTTAAAGGACACTGGCCTTGAAGATGTGGATGATCTAGCAAATGTCATGGGTGATAGGGAGTTGTCGTGGCGAATTTTTGTCGACAAGCCGGCACAGCATGCCGATCCTAGTAGTAGTAGTAGCCACTTAGAACAGCACCTTGCTTTACACCGTTAGATTCACATTCGTGGGGCCTTCGCGCAGCACGAGGCTCAGATATCAGATAACGATTATAATTGAGCAATTCTATCTCAAAATCGGCATTTAAGAAATTTTACCAAACCCCAAACCGCCAATAATAATAAATCAAAAAAGAGACTTCCCCCCTTCAACCCCCCTCTTAATCTGCACGACTGCCGGACTGCACCACCCCAACCCGAAGGCACACAGAGGATTAATGAAAGGCAGAGGTATTAACAGGAAATTTGAGTTTTAAATTTTTGGCGTAGAGGCGACCCAATTTGTAAAAAATATTAAAACTTACCTTGCCGATAGTATTGATACTGAAATACTGTATTAATTTATCATGTCAACACTTCAACGAAATTACAGTATTTAGCTAATTATTCTAAAGAATCAGGATGAAATACTCAGGCAATCATTTTGTGAGATAAATAATCAGCAAGCTGGCTTATTGGTTTACTTACACGTTTTACTGAGGCTGGTGCTACTTGGGGTCAAAAAAAACCCCAACAAGCCGAACCGCGATCTCCAGGATGTTCCGGACACCATACCAGTAGCCCGGCACCGTACAGCCACCCAACAAGCAGCCGCACTTGAGCTAATGCTTGGGCAGATTGCCAACTACGCCCCAACTATCTCAAGAAACTCCATTGTCAGCTCTTCCACATCTCTAATTACCATCTGGCAGGCCATACACCAGCATTACGGTTTCCAATCTACTGGCGCGAGATTCCTCGATTTTGCCACCATCCACCTGGAAACTGAGGAGAGGCCCGAGGATCTATATCATCGGCTAACTGCCTTCATGGAAGACAACCTCCTGTCCCAGGCAGGATGCGTTACCCACCATGGGGTAGCCCCCATTGAAGATGAGGAAGTTTCCCCTTCACTCGAAAATTTCATTGTCCTGACATGGTTGCGCCTTATCCATGAAGACTTACCACGCCTTGTACAACAGCGATATGGAACTGAGCTGCGTTCCTGCACCCGGCCCTCCATAAAACCAGAAGTGAGCCAAGCACTAACTTCCTTCTTTGAGGAAATCCATGCGTCAACCGAAGTGCGTTCCTTCCGTTCCCACACTGTCAAAGCCCGTCGACCAGGACCACCGGTAACCAAGCAAAGGAGTGACGCCCGTCACCGACAGTTATCGCTGCAACGTTCACGCACTAGCCCGACCTGTGCACTATGTTACCAGGTAGGTCGTCATCCTATAGACCATTTTCTGAGTAACTGCCCCTTTCTGCCCGAACGTGACTGTAAATACATTACTCATACCCGTCTTATAGATCTTGAGGATAAAGAGGACAAGGAAGTTGATAATATTCCCGTTGTTGAGTTAGATAATTTTTTGGAGGACTCACCCAGAGTCCATCGTGTTGCAGTTGTTCACTCCCCATATCTCGATGTATGTACCAATGGAAATGTGTACCGTATTACCCTGGACTGTGGATCCGAATCAAATCTTATCCGAGAATCACTAGTGCGAACCCTAGGAGAAACTATATCACCCAGCTCCCGGTAAGTGCCAGCCCTTGCTGATGGTAAATCCACCCTCCGTGTTATTGGTGAAACTACCTACGGTATGTCACATAAATCATTAACTTTTCCATTTACTGGCCTTGTAGTCTCCTCCTTGGGAACCCCTGTTATAGCTGGAATGCCATTTTTACAGGCAAATGATATCAGCATTCGTCCTGCCCTTAACAGAATCACATTCCGTGATGGCAGTTCAGCCATATGTACTCCATCATCACCAGCTATTCCTAATGTGCGGCGCATTGAGTTTACCCTCCTCCGCGCTCCTTCCCACTCATCTCTGATATGGCCTGGAGACTCCCTCTCCCTACCTCCCTATATCGACTGTGATACCCCACTTCTTGTTGCCCCCCAACCTTCCCCATCAACCTGGATCTTTCCATCCACCATAGTTTTCACCCATGGTTGTCCAACCTTATCTTGGACAAGTCCGCATCCCGAATGAGTTACCAAACCCTGTCACTATAAAACGTAACTCCCATACATCAACCCAAGCCATTTCTCAACCAGCAGCAGTGACCAATGTCAATAGTACACCCAGTATGATTGTTCGTCAACCCCCCCATCCCACACTAAAGTCCTCAAATCCAGTTTCTATTGATCCTGATAGTCTACTCTCCCCCTCTGACCACCAAAGTTTCCATGCTTTGTTAGATAAATATGATACTGTCTTTAACCCCCACTATCCAGGGTATAATGGTGCAGCTGGCCCATTCGAGGCAGTTGTTAACATGGGACCTACCCTCCCTCCCCAACATAAAGGTCGCATTCCTCAGTATGCCCATATCCGCCAACTAGAGTTGCAAGAGCGCTTTGATGAACTTGAACACCTTGGTGTATTTGCTACTCCAGAGTCAGTCCCAGTTAATATTGAGTATTTATCCCATCATTTCTAGTCTCTAAGCCTAATAGCGGCACCTGCCTTGTCACAGCCTTCACTGGGGTAGCTCGATACTGCAAGCCCCAACCTGCCTTACTCCCTGATGTCACGTCCACCCTTTGTACCATTGGTTCCTACCGTTACATTATTAAAACTGATTTAACTTCTGTATTTTATCAAATTCCCTTTCAGCAATCATCATTGAAGTTTTGTGGTGTAGTTACACCATTCCGTGGTGTACGTGTTTATGCCCGTTGTGCCATGGGCATGCCAGGATCTGAGACTGCGCTTGAGGAACTTATGTGCATAGTCCTTGGTGCCCTTATCATCCAAGGTAGCGTCACAAAATTGGCCGATGGATGGTCTTTACTGTGGTGGAAACACCATAAAAGATCTCCTTAGTAATCCCCCTCCTTGCCCTCTTTGCAGCACTTCATCGCTGTGACTTACGGTTATCACCAAATAAAACCGTCAGTGGTCCACGTTCCACCACTATTATTGGTTGGCAATGGACTGAGGGATTCCTCCCTGCATCACCTCATATCACATCTACTCTCTCATGTTACCCACCCCCATCTACCATCCATGAGCTCAGGTCGTTCATTGGGTCCTTCAAGGTTTTAGCTAAGGTTTTCCCCCATTGTTCCAGTCTGATTGCCCCACTCGACACTATGTTGTCTGACCAGCCGCATGATGCTGTTGCCTGGACGGATGAGTCATCGGTAGCCTTTCGTCGTGCTCAGGCCTCCCTGAAATCCTGTCGTTCTGTTGCCATACCCATACCCAGGCCTACCAATAGATTATATATTGTCACTGATGCTGCCTCCAGTACAGATGGCCTTGGCGCAGTCTTATATGTGAACCATGCATCATCCTTCCTAGTTGCTTATTATTATTCTGCTAAATTACGCATACACCAGACATCTTGGCTCCCCTGTGAACTCGAGGCACTTCAGATTGCCATGGCTGTCCAACATTTTTCCCCCATATATATCCCATTCATTGCATCAGTAAACTGTTCTCACCAACAGCAAGCCTTGCGTCCAGGCCTTCATCAAACTGTCCCGAGGTGCATACTCAGCTAGTCCGCGTCTTTCCACCTTCCTTGCCACAGTATCACAGTTTGGCCTAGCCATGACGAACATTAAGGGTGCCACAAATCTGTCAGCAGATTTCCAGAGCCGTAATGTACCACAATGCAGTTCAGGGAACTGCCAGATTTGTCGCTTCCTTGAAGAAACCATCACCTCTCCAATAATCCGTGAACTCCATGATACCACCTCTGTTAGCTTATTCAATTCCGCTAACTATCCCATACAAAGTTGGCCAAGCAGGGCCTTTAAGCAATATTGGGAGTACGAGGTTGATTGCCAATCAACCTCGTATCACCCCAATAAACGGGGCGACAAACCCCAAAGGGAGACACACACACAGCGGGGGTCAGAGGTTACACCTCCGGGAAGGAGAGAGTGACAGTAGCGGGGGGAAGCACTCCCAGAGAGATGGGAGGGCGAGAAGTGAGTTATTAGCCAATGGGGGGCAGGCATCCGCTGAGTAATGTAATACGGCCAACCAGTGCAATATATTACCAGTTGTTGTGTCATTTCATTCACTTTTAGTTAGTCAGTTAGTTAGGGCAGAACGGGAACTCTTAAAACCGTCCTCGACCACTGCCACCATCATCATTTAGTCATCACTATCTTACCGGTACTCATTTAATCTGTGCTTATACTTCAGTTAGTCATATTATACATACCAAGAACAATAAGACTCTCAATCAGAACTTCTTTCTTTCACATACACACAGCGGGGACACGTAGTCAAGATAACCGGATAAACCGGGATCCTCGGTGGATCCCGTCACAGTGTTAAGATCCGAGCAGTTGCCCTGAGCGATAAGATACCCAAACTCTAACTGACAGCCACCGACCAGAAATAGAGACCAGAGATGAGTCGAGAAGGAGAAACGACACCGCCACGGACCCCGGACGGCGATCTAACGATCCGCAAGGCCACGACGCGACGGTACTGACCCACGACGCCGAATCCGTCGACCATAGGCGATTCAGCAATCCAAGAGGAGGAGGGCCGTCTACAACGAGCGAACGAGTCGAGAGGGGAGAGAGATGAGTCGACAAACGACGGCGGTCGACGTGCCGATGTCGCCGGCCAGCCACAGGCCGAGGGCGATGGACGGCCCACCGGAACGGCGACGGTGGGGCCGCCGGTACGACGCCGGACACGTAGGGATAGAGGAGATGTCGGCGACGAGGACGTCGGGGTCAGCGATCGGCTCCGACGGGCCTACAACGCGACCCGGAAGCAACTAAGAGAAGCCAAAGGAGGGGCCAAGTTAGACCAGGTGAAGTTAGAGAAGCGGCTAGGTGAGTCGAATAAACACTTTGCTTACTTAGTGCGTTTTGTGCAGGAAGAACTAGCCGATGAGAGAGCGAGAGGGGTTGCCAGCGAACTGTTTGAACTATGGGAATGCAGGGGTATGGAGCCTGGTGTAGTGTACATAGGGCCATACTTAGTCGATGCCCGAGGAATAAAATTAGTGGGTTGTAGGGGACCGCAGGAGGGCGAATCCGAGGTTAACCCCGAGGATTCGGTCTCGTCGGTCGGAGAAAGTTCCGGGAGGCGGGGGAAAGTTAGTAGGACGGGAAGGCGGAGGGAGTCTGTCGTAACTGATAAGTCTGCTACATCCTCCGCAAAAGAAAGACGGGTGCTAGAAATAGAACTGGCGTGCCAACTCGATCTGGTGGCGCTAGACCAGAGAGAATTAAAGGGACAATTAGAGGAAGGGAGTGCGTTACTAGAGAAGGAGAAAGAACTGGTTAGAGAGAACAGAGAGAGGGCCGAGAGGGTCGCGAGAGAGTTTAAGGAGTGTGAAGAAATAGGGAGGATGGAAAGGAAGGAGCAAGAAGAGCGCGAGGCGGCGAGTGAGGCGGAACGTAAAGAGCGTGAGGCGGAACGTAAAGAGCGCGAGATGAGGGTGGAGAGTGAACGTAAGGAGCCCGAGGTGAGAGCGGATAATGAGCAAAGAGAACGTGAGGTGAGACGACTTGAGAGAGTTGTGAGAGAGGCTGAGTTAGTCGATCAGAGTACGCGGGAGGACTTGGAGAGAGATATAACGGGGAAGCATGTGCGGGATAATATGCATGCCCGGTTGAAGGGGCTTATGCAATATCAAGCCAAACAGAAGCGCAGACTAGAACTGGCGCAGATGGGATTGTCAGAGAGCAAGGCCGGCTCGAGTATTTACGAGGAGCTAAGGGTTGTGGAAACATTTATAAATACCCCACTTACAGGGACCGCACGACAGATCCGAGACTGGTGTGACCTTAAGGGTGGGGGGGGGGGGGGGTAATAATAATAACAATACAGTAGAAGACGTTAATATTAATGGTACCGTAGTGGATAACTCTAACCAAACTTTCATTGCAGGAAATAGTATTTTGCCCGACAGTAGTAATTTAAATCCGAATGATTCTAATATAAACGTAGGAAATAATTTAAATAATAATCTAAACCCGAACATACAAAATAATTCAAATAATTTAAATCTAAATTCGAATTTACAAAATAATTCAAATAATCTTATTTCGAACGAACAAAATAATTCCGTTTCTGATTTAGGCATGCAAAATAATTTAATTGATTTAGAAGATTTAATTGATTTAACAAATAATACTGATAATGGTACTTTTAGTATGAACGTGGCGGATGTGCATAGCCCGGCGAATGAGGGCCTGGTAGGCCACGTAGTTAGTAGGCAGGAAACGGCGGGGTTGAGCCAACCCGAAGGGGGCCTGGTAGGCCACGTAGTTAGTAGGCAGGAAATGGCGGGGTTGAGCCAACCCGAAGGGGGCCTGGTAGGCCACATAGTTAGTAGGCCGGAAGTGGCGGGGTTGAGCCAACCCGAGGGGGGCCTGGTAGGCCACGTGGTTAGTACGCAGGAAGTGGCGGGGTTGAGTCAACCCGAGGGGGGCCTGGTAGGCCATGCAGCAGTAGAGAGGGAGGCGGGGGTAAATAAACCCAGCCGCAGTAGAGACAGTGTGTCGACTAGAGAGGGGTGTAGGAGTGATGTAAGAGGTAGTGAAGTGACAGGTGGCGAACGGGGGGGGGGGGGGCTACAGGAGCCCCACAACGAGAGATTAGTGGCGAAAGGGGGGGGGGGGGCAAAGAATGTCCCACAGGCGTCGGCGGATAATGCGCGGAGCGAATTAGGTGAAACGCAGCACCCGGCGATGGAGAGTAATAGGGGGATTGCGAGTATCCCCAGCGGCGTGCGATCGAGCAGAGAGAGACAGGTTGACGTCGCGAGAGGGCGAGCGACGAGACGTCGAGCCCGATCTGATGAGGGAAGAAGAACAGTGGAGTTTAACCGGGAGGTCGACGAGAGATCTCACGAGTGGGAATACTGCACTGGAGAGAGAAGAAGAGAAGAAAGTAGAAGAAGTGTTGTCGCGAATGACAGAAGAGCGAGGATGGATAGCAAGCCGTCGGTAGTAGAGATGGAAACGGAGAGTCAGTGGGGTCGAACCTCGGGAGATTGCCGTTGCCCCAGAGGAATGCGACCTGACGAGGCGCACTACGCGTCGAGAGAGGGGTACGCGATGTACCGGTACGAGGACGAGAACAATAGAGGGGGTCGAAGAGAAACTTCCCGGTGGGATCTACCTACCGATCGAGAATACGGTAGCCGCGGGGAGGATTATTCGAGAAGATTAAACTTCGATCTCGAGCGACACATACAGACTGCAGGATATACTGTAGGCCTTGCTGCACATACCATAGGCCATACTGGAAGAGATAATGTAGGCGATAGGATAGCGCGGACAACGGGATTAAACCCGGAAGTCGCGGAGTACATACCGGCAGGTAGGCCAGAAGTGGATAGGCCTATACCGGTACCAGCACAGCAGTATGACTACAGCATGCAAGGACATAACATATATCCAGGGGAGGGGAGAATTATTGCGGATAGGTGCATGGGCCCCAATATATTAACATCAACCCCAGTACCAAACATACCGGTGGGGGGGGGGGGCAGGGTGACATTCCCCCATCACAATATCAACAATATACCCCAATAGGAGTAAGAACATCGAACCCCTTGGACGAGAACAGATTGTGTGACACCGAAATATGGAGGGGGCCGGTACCCCCAATGATATATCCAAGTCAAAGGAAAGCGGCAGACAGGACGAACGGACCGCATCTAACGGGAGAATCTATACAACATCCATCGAACCCATTAGAAGCACAAGCAATGGGAATGGCCACATTAATCGATGCATTAAAAACTAGGATTGAGTTACCACCCGTGGAACCATTTAAATTTGATGGAAGTAGGCCGGAAGAATACCTACAGTTTCGGCGCATGTATAGTAATGAAATACTAACAAAGAACTTGACGCAGGCGGAGTGCCTAAAATATCTGCAAGTATATACAGGAGGCCCAGCATACGACATCGTGAGGCAATACCAGGGCATCGAGGGCGGCTTCACGACAGCATGGCGGGCATTAGACAGGGAATACGGGCACCTGGCCAAGATCATCCGGCAAACCCTGAGAGGCATAACATCGGGTGGCCTACAGGATAATCCCGTTAGCATAAAGACGTTTGCGAACAAGGTTGAGAAAGCGCTAATCGTGTTAAAGACGCTGGACGCGCCATACAAACTCAACGCGTCTAACAACATCACCACGATAGTGCAGGCACTACCGATATGGCTGCGCAATAAGTTGGGGAAAATCGCTTTCTCCACTCGAGAAAGGAAGGGTGCGGAACCGGGTTTAGAAGAAATGTTGAGCTTCTTGAACTACGAAGCCGATTTAATAACGGACCCAGTCTATAGCGAGGATAGCCTGGGAAAGGGACCAAAGACCGATTACCACAGGCCGAAACCGGAACACAACGCGTCAAACGCATTGCCGAAGCTCAGACAGTCACTGCCATACGCGGCGACGCAGGGGACTGCTAGTCCACAAGTAGCCGGGGGTAAGACCACATCATGGAGCGGACAGGGGAAAAATAACAACACAAATAAACATAACCCAGCACGCCCAGTAGGCCGAACCCAAGTAATAAGAACAGTAGGGACTTAGGTACAAATGCAAGTGTGATACGCAGCGCACTGTATAAGGACGGCTACAACCCAAAGAGCAAATGCCAATTACATACAAATGCACTAAATCAGACCATGAACTGCAGGTACTGGCAGGCGCTACCCAGGGAAGATCAGGTAGAATACGCGAGAAGAAATGAAATCTGTTCGCGATGTGTGATGAGTGGACATAGAGCCGACCAATGCGAAGAAACGCCAATTAAATTAGGTCAAGGCAAAGGGCAGATGATGGCAACGAGCACCGTAGGGGCAAAGAAAAGAGGAACGGTACTACTCGGGGTAGTACCGGTAAGGATAATCGGGGAAGGCAATCGATCAGTGACCACACTGATGCTGGTCGACAGTGGAGCAGCCTTCACCTTAGTCGAGAATTGTGTGGCCGAAGAGATAGGATTGAGAACGAGGCCAAGTAGAATGGCGGTAACAACCATCTCCAGCAAAGATGAGGTCCTGGAGATGAGGACCGAATGGTGCGCGATAGCAGCGGTAGCACCGGGATGCGACTATAGGGCAACCATCGACCCCATCCAGGTGATAGAATCGATAAATATCAACGCCAGGTGGCCAACCAACATCGAGGTCAAACAATACAAATTCCTGGACAGTATCGACTTCTCAATCCCAGAGGTGGACGTTAGGAAGGTATCCATTATAGTAGGAATGGACTGCCCGACGGCCCACGAGAGAATGCAAATGGTCTTCGGCGAAGACAGGCAGCGTGACCCGGTGGCAATATTAACGCCATTCGGGTGGACGCTAACCGGCCCAATCAGAACCAATATACCATTCAGTGTAACCGAGACTTTAGGGTTTATGGTGCCAGGGACTGTTGAGGAGGTAGAGGAGAGGCCAGAGACGGGCGATAGGGGGAGACAGCTAGAAGTGGAAGCAACACCAAGAGAGTGGGCGGAGGAGAATGGCTTGGATGCAGAAGATTTAGAGACAATGGGTTGGAACAAGGGTCCCAGCAAGTATTGGTATGGAGATGGAGAGGAGCGGACGGCGAGATGTCCGGAGGACAAACTGGAGGAGTGTCCGGTGGAGTGTTCAGAGGAGTGTCTGGAAGAGACGCCGGTCCGGTTGAGAGGCATACCGAAGAGGGAGAAGTTGAGTAAGAAGACAAGATGGAAAGGGAGAGGATGTGAGAGGATTAGACCAGGGGCAGATAACCCCATGAGTAAACATGACGAAGGAGCCAGGAAAGTAGGAGGCGTGTTGGATACGCACGCAGGACTGACACAGTGCGAGGGGGCATTATGGACACGGACTGGGTTGGCGGGAGGGTGGTGACGGCCAGTGGGGCGAGAGCCTTCTGGGATAGACCCGGCAAGCGGGCCTGGGTGCATGAGGAGCCGACGATGGATTTTGCGGGGAGCACCATCAGATTGGGCGAGCAACCGGGGACAGCAACACGGGTAGTATTCGGAGAGACGATGCCCGGGAGGGGCGAGGAAGTAGACATGGACAGGGATGCTAACGTCCAAAAGTTCGCTTACCAGCGACTCCACAGACCGCGGAGATCGCTTGGGACGAAAGACGACGTGGGGCAGGAGGCATTGGTGCTCAGCTGTGATTACTGCGGGAGGCAAACTCACCAGGAAAGGAGCTGTTTGCACCAATTCCAGAAAGGGACTAGTTCTCTCTACTGCCGCGAGTCGAGCCACAGGATGGGGGCGTGTCCACGGTTGCACAACCGATGTTCGAAGTGCAACTTTCGGCGGCACTACGGACGCCAGTGCGACTAGATGGACGACGAAGAGAAGTTTAGAATCTTCAAGGAGTGGGCCGACGTCGGCGCCATGACACGGCAGCGCATGAAGGCCCAGGAGTTCCGGTGGGGTTTCTTCAATATTAACCAGGAGGCCCACCTGGAGATTATCAAACGGAGACTTCCGTTTACCTACCAGGAGGTAGCAATGGTGGCGTCGTATGCCGGGGTGATAAATACGCAAAGGTATTTGGACAGGTGGACGCCACAGAACCGAGGGGAGTTCAGAGTTTTCTTGGCAGAGCACGTGCCGCGGGCGATGAAAGTGATCCTATGGGACGCCACTAGGGGGAGACAACAGGGCCACTCGGAGGGGCCACCCGCAAAGCGATACCGGGAGCTGATAACACCAGCGCCCAAGGAGTCGACGACCGGGATTAGTAGAGAGGTGATGGCGAGGGTCAGAGGTCTGAAGGGAGATAAAGTCAAGGGAGCGGCAGCGGTCAAGAAACGACCAAGGGAGGAGGACGACAGAGGGAAGGAGTTGAGATGGTTCCCTAAGTCAGGTGGAACGAACTAGAACTTCGATGTGGCATGCCTGGAAGGCACCACGTGAGACTTGCGAACTCCTAAGTACAAATTCAAGTAACTTAAATAATTGAAAAGTGCAATTAGTATGTATGTACGTAACAATCATTAGTTTAGCAAGTGAATATAAACAAAGCAGGTACTATAGTTATATAACCTTTTCCAATTAGCTACTGGGACTGGGGACCAATTGACTATGATACTAATCACAGACGAGACGTTGGACGACTCCACACTTCTTGAGTGCGATGGCACAGGAGGGGGGTGAGACTCGTCGGGAGTAAGTGGGCTGAGATGGGGGTTGAGTAATAGTGCGGAGAGAGTGCGGATGCAATTCAAGTGTGGGGGGGGGAGGCAGGAGGCAGAGTGGGGGACGAAGAGGTCCGAGAGTATGAAGGAGTTAGAGTGAGAGTGGAGGGGAGTTAGTGGTGAAAGTGTTGGGGAAACAAAAGTCGTGTGAGAAAAGCGCACGATCGGCCCGACACGGGACGCCAGATGACTTGGTACAAGATAGGTAGAGTTGTACCAAGACGGGGTAGCGATATCATACCCATAGGGAGCGGCCTGGAAAGCCTGCTCCGAGAAAAATAGTCCCACCCCACACCCGATGGTAGATCAGGATCCAGCGGAATTGTAGCGCACTATAGGTGGATGCTATCTTCTCACCGGGAAGATAGCATGGGGGGAGGGTTAGCGTATTCAATTCCGCTAACTATCCCCACAAAGTTGGCCAAGCAGGGCCTTTAAGCAATATTGGGAGTACGAGGTTGATTGCCAATCAACCTCGTATCACCCCAATAAATGGGGCGACAAACCCCAAAGGGAGACACACACACAGCGGGGGTCAGAGGTTACACCTCCGGGAAGGAGAGAGTGACAGTAGCGGGGGGAAGCACTCCCAGAGAGATGGGAGGGCGAGAAGTGAGTTATTAGCCAATGGGGGGCAGGCATCCGCTGAGTAATGTAATACGGCCAACCAGTGCAATATATTACCAGTTGTGTCATTTCATTCACTTTTAGTTAGTCAGTTAGTTAGGGCAGAACGGGAACTCTTAACACCGTCCTCGACCACTGCCGCCATCATCATTTAGTCATCACTATCTTACCGGTACTCATTTAATCTGTGCTTATACTTCAGTTAGTCATACCAAGGACAATAAGACTCTCAATCAGAACTTCTTTCACATACACACGGCGGGGACGCGTAGTCAAGATAACCGGATAAACCGGGATCCTCGGTGGATCCCGTCACAACCTCTGCAATTTCCACCAACTCCCTGGAGGAGCCTGCAGTACCCCACAATGAGCATGACCACCCTCAGGGTAGAGAGGATTCAAGTTGTGACCTAGAGTCTGGACCATTCCCATCTGACTTAGACACACCCAAAACTATCAAACTATCAAACCCTGAAGCTATACCTAACCGCCCTATCTATGCCAGCCGTCCAGCATGGCGTATTATGCCAACTGAATGCTCAGACATCAGACGTGCTAAAGCACATTTGCGTCAGGGCACCCGACCTTCTAAGAAGTTAACTAACATCCGGGATGTAAAACAATATCTGGGTGTCACATCTATCTCCTCTAACGATCTTCTCATTGTCCGCAGGAATGTTCCCTTCCAGGCACCACAAGAACTAATTGTGATACCACGACAGCCCTTATTGGCCTCCTCACCTCACTCCATTTAGAGCTTAATCACCCTTCTCATGCCCAACTGAGACGTGTCTGTGCCTGGTATTTTTATGCTCTTGATTTAGAACATGCAATCCAATCTATCTCTGACTGTTGCCACCAATGTGTTGCCCTTGCATCTGCTCCACCCCGTATCGTTCCACAACAATCTGAACCACCACCTGTTGCTATTGGTCTGTCATTTGCAGCCGACATTATGCGCCAAAATTGTCAATATATACTACTTATTCGCGAAATAGTATCATCATTTACAGCTGCATGCATCATCCATGATGAGCGCTGCGATACACTTCGTGATGCATTACTTACCCTATGTATTGGCCTGAATCCCCTCGATGGTCCACCTGCTATTATCCGAGTCGACCCTGCACCTGCATTCCGAGCCCTTTCTAATGATGCTAGTCTTGCACATCACCATTTTCTCAATATATTGTATACTAATATAACTTACTAAATATTGAAGCTATAGTGATAGGTCGATAATTGGATTTATCATTGATTGGCCCATTCGTAGCCTTGGTGATAGGAATAAGTAAACAATGTATTGTACTATTAGGTAGAACACCATGGATATTTATTGCGGTAGCTAACATGGCTAAAAGTAAGTTGAGCCGAATGCTATTGTTATAAACAAAATGTCCGCTGCAATACCACCAAGACCCGAACACTTCCCTATCTTTGGATGTGCTAAAGCACAACTTATTTCGGACTCATTAACAATAAAATCACTAGCGAAATCGAAATATAACCTATCACTCGGGGCCTGGGTATCTGGGGCGTACCAGTCTTAAACTGACTATTATATAGCGGTATATCGTTATTAACAATATGGTTATTAGCCATATTAAATAATGTGGAATACTCATTCCTAAATAACGCACAAATTTCTAGTTCTCCTGAGGCACCAATAACTGAGTTTGGGAGTGGTACAGAGGAACTACAGTACTCTCCTTTTTAATATCCCGCCAAAAGGCCCTATAGTCATTTCCCAGTTGACGGGTTGCTATTTTATCTGCCTTATTGTGAGAATCTTGGCGACGGCAATGTTTTAAACTACGTTTAAATCTTGCCTTTGACACTAAATAATTCCTATTTAGTTCTCCAGTTCTTGGAGAACCGGCATCGCGCCATTCTTTGAACAAACTACGAGATTCCTCGTATACCTGCCCATGTGAAGAATACCAAGATTTAACTTTTCGGTCGACTTTTTATTGGAATTTTATATAGAAAGATTTTTTTATTTTTTAAATTTACCTTTATTAAGTGTTTTATAGCGCTTATTTCTGTCTTATAACCTCTACATATACTAATTCGTTTATTGTTTTGGTTAGATTTGTGACGGGATCCGAGTTGGCAAAAGACCCCGACCAGTGTGTGTGTGTTTGAGTCGTATGGAGAATACGCGTCACCGCGTTTGCTAGGCTACTGAAAGGCTGTTGATGGAATTGAAAGGCCGAAGGCCGGTGAAATAACTGAGTTTATAATTATTGTTGTTCGTAATATCAGATAAACACAGTCAGTCTAATATAATAATAGCAGTAACAATGACAGCGACGACGGTTATAAACTGTCCGACTTCTACACTCAAAGTGGAATCATTTCACTGTTAGACAACTATTTGTAATTAGTAATACGTAAAAAACTTTTAAAATCCGACGTATTTGCCTTGCTTTACAGTTTGTTATAAATTTATATATTACCTATGCTTAGTATATTTCGGCACGAGTTGCTAGTTGGTTAGCGCGCAAGTTATACATAAAGTTAGTAGGTCGAGAGTTCGAATCTGGGTCGGTAAAATTTACATTTTTATATGTATATTGCCTTGGTACCTTTGGTATGCGATATTACATTGGTAATATCTCATATCCAATCATGATTCGTAAATCATGCCTTTCCCCATTCTCCGCTGGGTGGTACAGCGAATTGGATCCGCTAACAAGATTCAGCCCTTCTGTAACCTGTGTTTTTGGTGAAAACCTGGTATTCTTTACATGGGGAACTGCAAAGTGAAATATAACGGCAGAAAGTCTGGTATTCTTCACATGGGGGTAACTGCAAAGTGAAATATAACGGCACAAACTCTGGTATTCTTCACATTGGCCGAAATACCTCTCTATCAGATCAGCCTCATTCCAACCGGGAATACAACTATAGTTCTGCATCTGCTCAGAATGAGTGCCTGGTGAACAGCAGTAGCAGAGATGAGTAGTAGATAGCTCCTTCAAATTAACAGAGTACTGCCTGTTAAGGGACCTAGATGCAACGCAGCCTTAACTGAATCCTTGGCTGTTCTTGCTGTTCTTGGGCTTGTCCTGTTCTGTCTTAAAATTTCGCAAATATTTTGTCCTACCTATTTTTTTTTTATCATTTCACGTATTTTTTCTATTTTTTTGACCTATTTTTTTTATTATTTTTTTTTACCTATTTTCTTTAATCATTTTACCTATTTTTTTATGCAGTTACCGTGCTGCCGTGCACAAGGCCTACTGCAATAGTTAAGTACCGGTACCGGTACCGGTACTGCAATTTTCTAATCTGTACTGTATTCTAATCGTTTATTGTTTTGGTTCCTTCTGGCTACCACTGTAACCTGCTCCTTTATGTTAAACTCAGGTTTTCTCTTCCAGTCTGCTCAGTTGACATTCTGACAATCTGGATGTCGAAATATGAATAGGTAGAAAGAACAATAAAATAGTTAAAAAAAATAATTTAAAAAAAAAATAGGTAAAATGATTTTAAAAAACAGGTACCGAAAAATAACTGCATAATATTATTTCCTAAAAGCTGACCGACGACCTTTGTAACTATGTAAATTCTCGAAACTGGGCGAGTAGCTGCGTTTATAAAAAATACCATGTGAGGATTCATGAATACATACAGTAGATATGGACGTAAAGTTTTGACAAAATACTCGCCCGCCTATACGTTATTATTCATCAATATTTGCTTGCTCTGATTTTTCTGTAGGGCAGTAGTTACCCTGTGGAGTTGCAGTGCTGTACCTGCTGCTCGAGCCGAGAGGTGCTTGATTAATAGAGCACTCCCATTGGTTAATAACTCTAAAGGAATACTATCCTATGAAACTGCTATTCTAACCAGAATCTGTCATTAATACTGTAGTATTCAGTAATGAAAGTTCAGTTACTTAACTGATTGACTTTATAACAACAGTAAATATCCTTGAGTAAATGTACCGTAGCTAATTGGTTTTCCATTTCCAGCCATTATAAAATTGATTCCAAATCATCATTACACTTACACTTAAGGGGCTACAATAAAAATTGTTATTAATTTTGTGAAGAAATATAATTATACGGCCGCAGAAACTATCGCTCCATTATAGGACGAGGCAGACTTACCGTACCGTTGAACAATATTTACTTTCATTATAGGCCTACACTCTATCTGCTATCTCTAAACTGTACCAGTAGGGTAGGTCTACCCTACTGTGCACTAGAATGGTAGGTGGAGGATAAATTATCGTTATGGTAGGCCTACTTGTAATAAGCACAATTTAATTCGTTAAATTACAATTTAATTATGTATAAAATAATTATAATAATTATAATAAATCATAATATTCTTTAATAAATTAAGTAATTAAGTAGTATAAAATTATAATAGGGCCTACTGTCATCAACTCAGGCTAAGCTCAATTGTAATGTAAAAGCTTAGTAGGTTTTATATATCTGGGACGTTTACAACAGCTGTCCATTAAACTGACAAAACTAGAAAACTGAACAAGGGTGCCAGCCGCGTACCAACGGCTGTTGGGTAGACTTAATGGAAGATTTCACAAACTTTCATAGGAGGCTTGTACTGTACATATACATTATATTAGTTGCTCCGATGTTTTTATAACTGAGAATGTATTGGGTATAAATAATTATTGTTCTTTATTTTATTTATCTAATACACTAAGACCCCTCCGCAGAATAAACTGCTCTTTTAGGCCATTTTCCAGGTTGCGGATAAGGGTAACATTTCACACATCGCACGATTTGTTAATGTGATTTGTCTGCTTAGACGACTGTGTATTACATTAGACGGGAGGCAGCTTGTTAGGTTGATGCAAGTCATTCTTGGTTTGCATCTTCCAATCCCATCAGTTTCTTGGAGTCTGTGTAAGACGGATGTAGGACTATTCGGTCCCGGACAATACGGTCCGGACAATTCGGTCCCGGACAATTTGGTCCCAAAACACTAAATAAATGGGACCGAATTGTCCGGGACCAAATTGTCCAGGACCGAATTGTCCGGGACAGAATTGTCCGGTTCCTGATAGCAAATGTGTGGAAGATCAACCATGGGTGAACAGTCATTCCTTTAGGAATCAGAGTGGAAGGGTTTACTGTGGAAGATAACCCATGGTGGTGGACCGGCATTCCTGTAGGAAACAGAGTGGAAGGGTTTACTGTGGAAGATCACCCATGGTGGTTAACAGGCGTTCCTTTAGGAAAAAGAGTGGAAGGGTTGACTGTGGAAGGTCACCCATCCATGGTGGTAAACAGGCGTTCCTTTAGGAAGCAGAGTGAAAGGCCTTTAGGAAACAGAGTTGAAGGGTTTACTGTGGAAGATAAACCATGGTGGTGAACAGGCATTCCTTTAGGAAACAGAGTTGAAGGGTTTACTGTGGAAGATTACCCATGGTGGTGAACAGGCATTCCTTTAGGAAACAGAGTTGAAGGGTTTACTGTGGAAGATCACCCATGGTGGTGAACAGGTATTCCTTTAGGAAACAGAGTGGAAGGGTTTACTGTGGAAGATAAACCATGGTGGTGAACAGGCATTCCTTTAGGAAACAGAGTGGAAGGGTTTACTGTGGAAGATCATCCATGGTGGTGAACAGGCATTCCTTTAGGGCATCAGAGTGGAAGCGTTTTACTGTGGAAGATCACCCATGGTGGTGAACAGACATTCCTTTGGGAAACAGTGTGGAATGATTTACTGTGGAAGATCAACCATGGTGGTGAACAGGCATTCCTTAAGGATTCAGAGTGGAAGGGTTTACTGTGGAAGATCACCCATGGTGGTGAACAGTCATTCCTTTAGGAATCAGAGTGGAAGCGTTTACTGTGGAAGATCACCCATGGTGGTGAACAGGCATTCCTTAAGGAATCAGAGTGGTAGGGTTTACTGTGGAAGATCAACCATGGTGGCCAACAGGCATTCCTTTAGCAATCAGAGTGGAAGGGTTACTGTGGAAGATCACCCATGGCGGTGAACGGGCATTCCTTTAGGAAACAGAATGGAAGGGATTATGGTGGAAGATCACCCATGGTGGTGAACAGGCATTCCTTTAGGAAACAGAGTGGAAGGGTTTACTGTGGAAGATCAGCCGTGGCGGTGAACAGGCATTCCTTTACGAATCACCCTTGGCGGCGTACAGGCATTCCTTTGCTTACTGAGCCTAAATGTTACTATTTTATTCAACTCGATTTATTTTAACGTATTTTATGCACTAGACCTGTGTACATATTATTCAAATTTTACTGTATATACATGCAGTTTAATTATTAAAGATTTTAAAATACTCTATTTTTAACATATTTTATAACATATTGTTTTTGTTTATAACATTTTACTTAGGCAATTCAATATATGTTCATGTGTTTCGTAATTTAACTACAGTATATGGATACAGACTCTTATGACACTAATAAACGACACCAATACCAATACCAACGCTACTCCCATTCAAAATTCATATTTGTCACAGTGGGGATAAGTTACCAGGGGCGATAAAGACCCAGGGGCGATAAAGACCCAGGGGGCGATAAAGGACCATTTGAGGGGCGATAAGTCCCCAGGGGGCGTTAAGTGCCAGGGGCGATAAAGGTGCAAGGGGCGATAAGGCCCTACAATCCGTAATATAGTAGCAGTAAGCTATGCGACACATCCAATAATTACACGCAGTGTTTTGATACTTTATTTGTTTCACAAGAATACAGTTGCAATTAATGAGATATTATAAAATGCCTTTTGTGATCTCCAGTTTATCAGCTCTCATA
>JAUCBJ010004119.1:0-21157 GCA_032718475.1 Nemertoderma westbladi
CCATTCGCTATGATCCTTTAGTACTGCGCATTTTCTACTCATGATGATCCCTATAAACAGTAGTACTGTAGGCCCTCTCAACCCGCTTACCATGTTGAATGTTGAGACCATGACTTTCTTAATACGCCTTATAAAGAACACTGGCTTTGACGATATTGATGATCTAGGAAATGTCATGGGTGGTAGGGTGTTGTGACATAACAATTGCGTAGAAAAGACGGAATAGCATTCTTAATATCAAGGCCTACTACTGTATAAAACAGGCCGTGCAGCCGACGACCAGGCCCTAAATCTTTGGGCCGACTATTTTTAAGAGTGCTGCTCCTACAGTGTCAGTGTAACAGCAAACAGATTACTGCTAATTCTATTGCTATTCATTCACGATCAGTTGTAAATTGAAACCTGATCGACAGCTGGATTCCTCACTTTCGCTTGAATGCGAGTTTAGATGAGGTGGCAGCGGAACGAAGGAGTTGGAATAACCGATGTTGCGGCACCCGGCAGCCCGTAAATATTGAGGGGGAACTGCTGGAACAAAATACAGTAGCTCTCTACACTCTGCCTCAGTGACTTTAGTGAAAGGTCATCCGCCATCTGGCCTGTATATATATAAAATGCATGCCGATAGTACTAGTCTGCACTAGTCTGTTCAAAATCTGCACTGTTAAAAACATGTAGTTTATTGTTTTGGTTAGAATAACGTGCCACTCTAATGTTGTTTATTTCTAGTAATTGACAAGATTAGATTTCGGACCCCATCCCCACCCACACCCCCCCCCCCCCCCCATATAATTTTTTCCCCTATTATTGTCTTGCAGAAAAACAAATCATTATCTTGCATAACTTGAGATTCGAGCTGGTGATTATGTTGATAAATGGTACAAGGGTGTATGTAATTTGCGTAATAAATATAATTTCAACATCGATACAAATAGTCAATATTAAAGCGCGCTGTCAATTACCCAATAAAGATCTCTGCTACAATGCAATAAGAATTTAAACTGGACGGCGTAGTATAAACGTTGATGTCAATTTCAGCACCAAACTAAAAAATACCAAATCATAGTGACAACATAAGCAATGGGGTAAACAATGCGAGTAAAATATTCAACAATTTTTGCCGGATTCTTCTTTCTCAATCGTTCACCTTGTTTTCGACGTTTACAGAAACGTTTCTCTAAATTCACCACTATAGCAAATTCAAGCAACGCAGACATAACAAATACAATAGCGATGGTAAAAACAATATCAATAGAGCGGATGTAAGGAACTTTAGGAATAGTTTGGGATGTGTTTGCAATCATTCAATGGAATGTATATGGTAAGAATCTCATTACTAAATAATCGCTCAAGTTTAATCTCAACCACAAGTTTGGAGTAGTTTTTGGAAGTTCCATTAACATAGTAGGTTGTAATCGCATTGTAAACCACTAAATCAGAGGTGGTAATTAGTTTGTATTGATTAGAAGTTCTTTTCGCTTCAGATTGAACAATGACCCCAACATCTGTTTCGTTTTTTCCAGCTTGGAAATAGAATTTCACATCTTCTTCGCTGTAAGAATAGCTTTCAAGAATTATTTTGCATTCCTGAGTATCGAATGGGTAGTAAGTAAGATCAAAGACGCATCTTACTGCGGTGTCCACCATGATGGCCATAATTATGTCGCCGTTTGGTGATATTGTGATCATAATATTGTCATTTGTGGCTGGATTAAGGAAAGAATGCCGCCGGAAGGCATTTTTTATATATAAGATAGGCATCCATATAGAAGCTGCGAGTTTCGGACTAAACGAATGGGATTTGTTTAACTGGGATTCATTCCATGATAGACGGGGATCACTCCAAATCTGCCGCAGATGGAATGAAATCCAATATGTCATTGTGGTGGTGTCAACTTCTCCAAAGTGTGTTATGCCTAGATTTACACCAACAGTAACTGGTTCTTTTGAACCAGAAAGTGGTCTTATCATTGCATTATAACCATTATCACCCTCAATTAGTGATTTTAAATTACTAAGACTTCCTTCACCTGAAACGCGGCCTCATAAAGAAAGTGTAGTTCTATAGTGTAATAACAGGCGAAAACAGGAAAAAAACGGACAAAAACGTACCCAAGATACGAAAAGAAAACTTAAAAACTTTTGCAATAAAAAATATCTTAATAAATTAGGGGGGGGGGGGGGGGGGGGGGGGCGTCCAGTCCAGGTAACAAACAATCTTGGACGAGGTATGAACCAGCATACTTCTTATTACATACAGTACTGTACTGCAGAAATTCAAATATATTTATATGTTAAAGTGGCGGCATATATCTATCTAAAACAGTAAATGCAATAACTGTATAACACAAGTTAAAGTATCATTGTCTATAGCTAGTCCTACAGTAAGTGCTGGCTGGCACTGTTTATATTTCCGCCTAATTTTGTATGTTTTCTCCTGTTTTCGCCTGTTATCCCAGGATAAAATCCTATAGCAATTATTAGCGCGCAAATTATCAAATAAGAAAGCATCATGTTGTGAATGTTATCACACCAATCTTCGTCTTGTATTGTAATATCAATAGGTTGAATTCAGAATAATTGAGTAGAGGAATCTGTTTATTAAAGCATAAGAACAGTATATTAAACATGTGAATTATATTGGTATTTATTACTGGATTGTAGGTATATATAAAAATATAATTATATCGACGAATATTAATAGGCCCTCCTACCATAATTTTATGCTGACAATACCGTAGATTATTAGAATAAAAATCTGAGTTCTACTGCATGCTGCTATCATACAGTATGTAATAAAAATGAAAGACGTACTTTGCCAGGGAATATTGTACATGTATACTGTATATCTAGTCCGAGGAAGACGACTTATTAGGAATTTTAATAACCACCTGTTACACTAACGACATGGAATGGGGGATAACGTGACAGATTTCCTGCCCTTCTATCAGCGAAAATCAGTAATGAAGTAATTAATGAATTAATAAGTGGTAGATTAGATTGGCGAGTGGGTAGTAGGTGGTAGTTAGTTATTCAACATTGTGATTTAGAGGAGCGATTAACAGACGCGCTCTGGAAGCAATGACTCATGAAGGGACGAAGAAAACTTTACATTTACTTTTGTCAGCTATGTGAATCATCATCTGCATTATAAAGACCCGTCTCTATTTGCAGATGTTTCATGATGTCAATGGCAGACCATCAAGGTTCATCTCGCCGGCCGGTTGAAATGTAATAAGGTCACGCTCAGGCTGATCGATCAGTTTTACGATGGCAGTATCCTACAAGTCTCATATGACGTGTCTGATAGGTGGAGGTAGGCTTTGACCATTCTCGGTCGCTATCGAGATTGTACAATGTCTCGTTTGTAACCGAGCATGGTATATATACTGTGAAAACTGCGAAGCAACCTGGTTTGGATTTAAATACTATAAAGATATCTGTTCAAGCCTGTTCAAGATAGTTATTGAGCACCATCGAATGTTTTGTTTATTACATTAAAACCTAATTAATTCATCCAAGTCCAGGTCCTAGTTTCCCGCGGGGTGTATACTGTACTTCTGCGTGGACCACGTTCTAGATAAGTCGCCAATTTTGTGCCTAATGCCCCTACGCTAACGGCCAAAGAAAATTTTTTATTTTTTGTATCTTTCTCCCTGAAATGTAGGCAAAACCAATTAGATTGCGAGTACAGAGGCATTCGGAGGAAGCTTAAATATCGCACATTCAATTATTTTTCAGCCAATCCAAATTCAATCACAAATTATCTATACTAACTGGAGGAAGTGGGTGTGATTAATTGATTTATTTGTTACCATGATTGGCTTACTGCATACATTACATAAGGCCAATGATATACAGTATGCTAAATCTAAAAGAGATGGTTATTACGGTTGCCTGAATTAAGTGTACCACGGATCGGGGGCGGATCCAGGAATTTAATTTCTATGGTGCGCACAATTTGTGAAGTTTATCTTTTGTTCTAAGGGCGCTGCCCCAGCGGTTTATGGGGGGCAGGACCCATGTTGCCCTGGTGGGGGTAAAGGGGACGGACTCCCACCGCGGATTTTGATTTAGATTTTAATATAAAATTTTTTAGGCAAAAATAATAAAATGTTTCAATCGATTATCTGACATTTTCTATTGATGATTTTAGATAAATAAATATATTTTTAAAAACTTTTAAAATATTTATTTTACTCATTGAACATTTAAAGGATTGGCAGTTTTTATTTCAATGAGATGAAATAATAATAATTTATTTAAATCATAGGGCTATATATTTAATAGTAATTAGTAACTAATTACTATAACTAATAAGCAGCTTGGCCTAGTGGTGACATTCCTGGGCTACTATTCAGGAAGCCCTGGTTCGATCCCTAGATGGGGGCAGCACTATTTGGGCACTGTGCTTTAAATGCTGCAGCCTATGTGAATCATCATCTGCATTATAAAGAACCGTCTCTTTTTGCAGATGTTTCATGATGTCAATGGCAGACCATTAAGGTTCATCTCGCGGGCCGTTAGAAATGTAATACTGTAAGATCACGCTCAGGCTGATCAGTTTTACGATGGCAGTATCCTACAAGTCTCATACTGTATGACGTGTCTGATAGGTGGAGGTGGGCTTTGACCATTCTCGGTCGCTAACGAGATTGTACAATGCCTCGTTTGTAACCGAGCATGGTATATATACTGTGAAAATTGCGAATCAACCTGGTTTGGTTTTAGATACTATAAAGAGATCTGGTGAGAACCAAAAAGAACAGTAAGAACCAAAACATTCTACATATACAGTACATACTACATATAGCCTTTTTCATAGGCTCTACTGCTGTCCCGCTAAAATTTACCTTTAAATAAGTTTTGAATACAGAATATTTACCATGGCCTTCTGTATTCGGAATCGGAGTCGGATTCAGATGGACCTGCTGGTGTAACGAACCAGGCCATCCACTGGCTGAACATACAGCTTGTGTAACCAACCAGGACATCTATTGGCTGAACATACAGCTTGTGTAACCAACCAGGACATCCATTGGCTGAATATACAGCTGGTGTAAACCAAACAGGACATTCAATGACTGAAAAACAGCTGGTGTAGCGAACCAGGCCATCCAATGGCTGAACATACAGCTGGTGTAACCAACCAGGCTATCCAATGGCTGAAGAACATACAGCTGGTGTAACCAACCAGGCTATCCAATGGCTGAAGAACATACAGCTGGTGTAACCAACCAGGGCATCCAATGGCTGAACATACAGCTGGTGTAACCAACCAGGCCATCCAATGGCTGAACATACAGCTGGTGCAACCAACCAGGCCATCCAATGGCTGAACATACAGCTGGAGTAACCAACCAGGCCACCCAATGGCTGAACATACAGCTAGTGTAACCAACCAGGATATCCAATGGCTGAAGAACATACAGCTGATGTAACCAACCAGGCCATCCAATGGCTGAACATACAGCTGGTGTAACCAACCAGGATATCCAATGGCTGAAGAATATACAGCTGGTGTAACCAACCAGGCCACCCAATGGCTGAACATACAGCTGGTGTAACCAACCAGGATATCCAATGGCTGAAGAACCTACAGCTGGTGTAACCAACCAGGCCATCCAATGGCTGAAAATACAGCTGGTGTATCCAACCAAGCCATCTAATGGCTGAACATACAGCTGGTGCAACCAACCAGGCCATCCAATGGCTGAAGATACAGCTGGTGTAACCAACCAAGCCATCTAATGGCTGAACATACAGGTGGTGTAACAAACCAGGCCATCCAATGGCTGAACATATAGCTGGTGTAACCAACCAGGCCATCCAATGGCTGAAGATACAGCTGGCGTAACCAACCAAGCCATCTAATGGCTGAACATACAGCTGGTGTAACCAACCAGGCCATCCAAGGACTGAACATTCAGCTGGTTGATGACCTGCTTGAGATAATCCAAGTTTACAGATATACTTTGTAGCATGTAGAAATAGACCAACATTGCATGGGATGTTGCCAGACAGTTGTTGAGCACCATCAAATGTTTATTACATTAAAACCTAATTTATTCAGCCAAGTCGAGGTCCTAGTTTCCCGCGGGGTGTATACTTATGCGTGGACCACACTGTAGATAAGTCGCCAATTTTGTTGGAGAACAGAAAATGTTATTTTTGTACTTTACTTTCTGACATTTAGGCAAATTCTATTAGATTGTGAGTGCTGAGGCATTATGAGGAAGCTTAAATATCGCAGGTTCAATTATTTTTCAGCCAATCCAAATTCAATCACAAACTATCTATACTGACTGGAGGAAGTGGGTGTGATTAATTGATTTATTTATTATCATTGTCTTACTGCATTGCATACATTACAAGGTGAAAGCTCTAAATCTAAAAGAGTTAGCTACAGTGGTACGCTTGCCTGCAGTGAGTGTACCACGGATACACAAGACTAACGCATCTTTCCATTATTGCTAGTTATTAAACAAATATCACGAAATATTATGGCAGAGGGTCTGTGAAAAGGTCCCAGTTAGTTTATTAGAGTAAGCAGACGAGTTAGAATGCTCTGATGGAAAAACTTGGTTTTCTGGTTGATTCCACTAATTGTAATGATTCTGATGAAATGAAACAGTAAAATCTTACAGTTTATGGCGCTGTAGAAATTACACGTACAGGTCATATCATTTGATATATAGACAAATGAAACTTTATATTGCAACAGAGCTAAGTGCCACAACAAGGTCCATTTATACTTCATGGTCTGATGGGACCTAATGGTCTGAATAAAAATTCGAAGTAAATATATATTGCTTAAAAAGCTCAACAAAGCTCAAATGATAATATTTTTTGTTTCCTCAATTTGAATTTATAAACTACAAATATTATATTACTTATTCAAGGGTCAGATAAATAATTGTATCCGCACAGTTTAAGACGACCCTTAATAAAATACAATAATGTATTAAATACCCTACTTACTTTCTTCCTTTCTATAATAATTATAAATAAAAGTAATTGTTTCCACTCCATACTGAGATGTCCGAGATATACAGGTTGTGTTTTGTCCGAGATGTATGTAATTAATAGTGCAAACTGGATGAAATTAATTATGCAATCATGTAAAAGCTTTTGCGGCAAAAATGTATCTTTTTGGACAATACGCGAACTACTCTAAACGCAACAATATCTCAAGGTAGTTGAGAACATATAAACTTACGCCTTCTTGCTTTTACTTTTGGTATATGACTCTGTTGACGAAATCACTCAAAAACTGAACCCTGGTTTCTTTGTCTCCGTACCCCCTGTGATATCCAATCGACCAATCAACACAATTTTCACTTTCTCCGGCCATAGAGTTCCTTCACACAAGAAACTGAATCCATTAGTTACGGACATCTGACATGGATTACTGGCTCATGATTGGATTTTTGACCAGGATTCTAAAAATTCTATGACTCACCTTTTTACTGGTGTTTATAACACAGAGTACGCGTAGGCTTAGGCAGTCTGATAGTATTCTATTCAGCCCAGGAAACAACAGTGGCGTGAATTATCGAGCGCTAGTAAATTACCTGCATTCACTGCATTGACTCACCATGACCTACTATAGTAGGTCATGGACTCACCTTTTTACTGAACGGCAAACATCTGACTGCTGATTAACTGCCGCCACTGCTGTTATTTACTGTTTTGTACTGTTGTTCATTATTGTTGGTAATATTATTGCTGGATAATCAATAATCTCAACTAACTTTCTTATTATTGAGAGGTAAGCAGAAGGGAAGTACGAGTAACGATTTGGCTCAAATTACAGTGGTTTGTGTGGTATTTATTCTATTTCATAACACCAAAGTAAGTGAGCTAAATTTCTCCTTATACATGAAAAAAATTGGTAATAGTCAGCAAATCAGCGTGTTTCCGTATTATTATCAGTGCAATGAGTGCGAGTACATAATACTACACGAAGTGGGGACTTCGCGCAGCACGAAGTTGGCAGAGCCTTAGCGAATTGACACTGTTAGGGGGTAGGTCAATTTATGCAAATAGTCACGTTGGCCCTCTAGCGGCAGACTGGAGAACTGCAGATGGATTCGCCTCCTTTGAAAGTCACAGCTAATGGTCTAATACATATCTGCCAAGTTTCAGCTTAAACGGATTAAAAGCAAAGAAATGGGAGGGCATTTAATGTTTAGACATGTGGCCCTCTAGCGGGAGACCATTGCACTGATGGTGTCTGAAAGTCTCTCAAAAATCTCAACTTTTGCTCATATTGATACCTACAAATTTTCAACTTGGCAGCTTTAAATCCGACAAAGTTATTAGCATGTCAAAATCGTAACGACGACGACAACGACGACGACGACAACGACGACAACTATTTGCATAAATTGACCCACCCCCTAACAGTGTCAATTCGCTAAGGCTCCGCCAACTTCGTGGCTCGCCCCACATTCCTAAAGAATGTAAATCATAGTGGCTTGATTAAACAATCTGTTGCAATTATTGTAAGTCTAGTAACTCTGTGAAAGCAACAAGTGAAAGGAACACCTGTTAGTTAATACTACCCTGAAAGTGAATATAGTTTTTGGAGATTATATAGTAGAGATCAATCGAATAATACAAATTAACCTACTTTTCATGCCGATAGAATTCAGTCTCCCACACACAGTGGGTAATACGCCGTGCAAAGACTGTCTTCTACTGTTGTTTGATTTTGCACGGGCTAACAAATAATATAAGACACGTAAATTTAACAGGTTAAACTGTTAAAGGTCTAAAAGCGCGAACAAATCAATTTTTATTATGAATTGTACAATATGGTAAATGCTTGTGTAATCGAATGCGATTATAAATCAATAAAATTGGCTGAGTTCTTTCGTTATGGACAAGCTACTGCATACAGGTATTTATATCTATATCTCATGCACACGACCTCGATTTGACTTGTTGAGCTACTGATTTGATTGAATCATTTAATGCAATCCCAATCTCAAGCAGAGTGCCATCGGATCCCGCTTCAAATAAACATAATGAAACATACGGAGATTTACTACTGTTTGATTTCTGATTATGTTGGAGAAAATATTCCCAACATGCACAGGATGTTAGCGGCTCATCGGATATCGTTTGAATCCTTCAGAAATTGTTGTAAATTTGCTTTAAGAAGCAATCTGAAATAGTTGGAAGCGATCATAAGCTGATGTAAGTTAGTTGAAAAATGTTGGAAACATCCGAAAGCTGTTTGAAGCCATTGGAAGCCCTCGGAAGCTGTTGGAAGCTATCAGAAGCTGTTTGAACTCATCGGAAGCTGTAGGAAGCAATTGGAAGCTGTTGGGACCCATCGGAAGCTGTAGGAAGCCATTGGAAGCACTCGGAAGCTGTTGGAAGCCATCAGAAGCTGTTTAAACTCATCAGAAGCTGTAGGAAGCCATTGGAAGCTGTTGGGACCCATCGGAAGCTGTAGGAAGCCATCAACAGCCCTCGGAAGCTGTTGGAAGCCATCGGAAGCTGTATGAAGCTATTGGAAGCTGTTGGAACCCATTGGAAGCTGTTGGAACCCATTGGAAGCTGTAGGAAGCCATCGGAAGCTGTTGGAAGCCATCGGAAGCGGTTTGACGCCATTGGAAGCTGTAGGAAGCCATGGGAAGCGGTTTGAAGTCATCGGAAGCGGTTTGAAGCCATCAGAAGCTGTATAAAGCCATTGGAAGCTGTTGGAACCCATTGGAAGCTGTAGGAAGCCATCGGCAGCTGTTGTCATGTTGTCAGCTGTCATGTTTTACATTTGACTTTTTCCCCAATGTGCGACAGAATGGTATCAAGTAATACAACTTTAAACATACATAACTGATATGTATCCCTTACGAAACCAATTATTTTTATGTGTTGTTTAACATTGGTTATCACTTGGTTAATAATGTGGTTCTTCTGCGATTGCCACCAGTTTGTCCCACATTAGAAAACACATTCGTAAAACATAACTTGTTTTCTTGACATTTGTGTTACACATCTGGAATAAGAAACACATGAGATGCACATATTAATTTTTCACTTAGTGGAAGCCAGTGGAACCATTTGGAAGACAACGAACGGGGGTGCTGTATACGTTTGTCAATTGCTAACAACACCTGAGTCACCCAATAAAATGCCAACCAACAACAGTATCTGGAAATTGTCGTAAGCTTAGCATAATACCTAGAAAACGGTACCTTTGTATTTCGATCAATTAAAAAACATTATTCTTAACATAAATCTCAAATAAAAAATACTAATTAAAGATTTAAGGAGAATTGGATATGGGGAATCTAATTTCATTTAAATTCGTATAAATAGTTCCCTAGTAATTAATTCTCGATTTAAGAAATTTACAAAACCAAAATATTTTCTTCGAAATAAACAACATCTCAATGTGGGATTGAACCCGCGGGCGGTATACCGAATTCCAAGTCGTTCAACACTACAAAGTGAGCAAAATCGCAACAATTTCCCAAGTGAGCAATAGCGCCATACTGGATACCATCAGTGAACAAAAGCAAATTGGAAATCTACAACAACAACAACAAACAAATAATCATGCAGTAGCAAAGGGAGGTGGTGGATCTTTCGGGTGATCAAAGAAACAGTTTTACAATATTTCAACCCAAACATGTAATTAAAATACAAATAGGTGAATAGCAGGCCTTCAAACAGGGCATAGCTGGTACATTGTTTGGGTTGAAATATTGGCTAAAACTGTTTTTTTGATCACCCTAAAGATCCACCACCTCCCTTTACCACTCTGTTTGTATGATGTTTACACCAGCGACCTGGGGCGGAACTATCTTTGGAATTTACAACCAAACCGAGCTTTAGATACGCGGATCTAAAGTACCCGAGGCTGCATTATGGCTACGAATAAAAATGTGGGTATAACTTTTCGCCATATCCGTTTCCGTATGTACATACGCGTCGCGTATGTGCGTATGTAATGGATTCCTATGGAGAATAATCCGTATGTGATTTTAGAGATTAGGCATCGCGGACCAGTAAGAAGTGCACAGCACGCATGCAGACTGAAGACAGGTAGGCCTACTTAAAGTTTAGTGATTTAATGAGTGTGGCTGCCGCTACCTATGTCAAATAAACAATGCAGGACAGGTCCAGGATGAGTGACAGCCGGTTTCCGCCAGCCCCGGGATGCGCCAGCAGTGCAGTACCTACTGGATTAACCAGTTAACTCTTCTTGACGCCGCTTGGAAAACTAACCACCCCGTGATTTATTTTTGAACTGTACAACTGAACTTAAATATATAATGACAATGATGTACAATATTTTACCGAAACCCTCCCTCTCAATTAAAGAAACTTTTAACTGCAGCACTTATTCAGCTTTTATACAACCGGCTACAAAACCACGACGAGGGCGACCGTCCGGTGGCTTCACCATACTTTGCAAACCAAAACTGAACCCCTCCATGATATCCCGTACAAACAACTACATAATAGTGGAAACTATCTGCGCGTATTGCCTACTATTTTATTTTACCCCGGAGCTCCCGGTTGAGGATATTGTGTTGGACATATCGCATGCGTTATCTCTCGTTGATAATAAAAAAGTTATCATTGTTGGCGGAGATTTTAACTGCCGGCTTGATGCTGGCTCGCGAGGAGACAACTTAACGGATTATTTCTCCAACATTGGGTTCTCTCTGCTAAATCAAAGCAGCACTCCAACATACATATCGCCACAAGGCGAAAGTGTAATAGATCTGTTATATATACAATACGCAGGATTCATACCTTTGACATTGCCAATGGTCGATATTGCTCAAAACGCAATTCGAAAACACCAACGACTTTCCGTAGTCATCAGACTTAACTACCCATCAATTACAGTAACTAAACGCCCAACCCCGTTAAGCAGAAAGTTAATCATTACCAAACTGGCCCAGAATGGTACATTGGGAAATGTCTGCAACCTACTTACTGCTGATATGGACATTGAGCAGGCATCAACTCAACTTACGGAAATTATCGTTAACTCAACGGCCCGGAAGAGAGCCCCTACTAACCACAATGGAAAACCTTGGTTCGATTCAAATTGCATGGTGGCAAAGAACTCCCTGATGGTTGCAATGAATAACCGGAATAATTCGGACAGGGATAAACTAACCTTCTGGAACCTCCGCAAATCATATAAAAACCTACTAAAAGGAAAATGCCAATCATACGAGGACCAGCAATTGCTGGAAAAACTCAATAAAGCTGAAGTCAATCCATGGGCTCTATTCAAAAGTCACACCCCCTCAGTGGCACCAATTGATTCCAACCGTCTGGAGAGCCACTTCCAGAACTTTCTTGGGGTACCGAACAATCCCCCCAATTGTGATGAAGAGCCATGCCCATCGGAAGTCGAACAATTAGAAACCGAATGGTACAATGAACCCTTCACTCAGCAGGAGGTAAATGAAGTAATATCCTCAGCGGCCAATAAGAAGGTGTGTGTGGGCCGAACAGAATCTACTTCGAACATCTAAAACTCTCCTCCTCGGTCCTTCTCACCACAATCACGCTACTTTTCAACACCTGTTTGTATATTGGCAAACTACCTACAATTTGGAGAGAAAGCATCTTAATTATCATCTACAAAGGAAAGGGCCCCGTCACAAATCCTGATAATTATAGAGGGATAGCTCTTCTGTGCGTCCTCTTGAAAACTCTAACCTCTGTAATCGACAAACGAGTTCGTAAATGGATATCCTTTATCAAATATATACCACTGGAACAATATGGATTTTCCCCTGGGAAATCTACTATTGACACTCTGCGAAATCTTCTAAAGGTTATCTCCACGCGCTTAAACTCAACCAACAAAAACGAACGCGTGCTTTATGCTGCATTCGTTGACTTTCGCAAAGCTTTTGATATGGTTAGTCGAATCAAACTCCTATCCAAAATCCACGCAGCTGGTATAAAAGGAAAGCTATATAACTTGATACGGGCGTTATTGGATAATAATATTCGCGTTTTCGATGGAGTAAAATTATCAAATATTATACACCAACTCCGGGCTGTGCTCCAGGGTGACTGCTTCAGCCCCACATGTTTCCTGATCCTCATCGCAGACCTCGCCTTCATTTTGCGTCAAGTAGCAGCAACTATTAAGTTCATTTTCTTTGCAGACGACCTTGTATTTTACTCTTCAACACGGGAAGACATTCAACAGGGCTTAGACGTTCTTCATCAGTGGTGCATTGTTAATGGCATGGAAGTAAACCTCACCAAAACAAAAATCATAAAATTTAGGAAAGGTGGCCGTCTAGCACTGAACGACAAATTCACTTATGCTGGTTCCAATGTCATCGTGACAAATAAATACGAATATCTAGGTGTAATCTTACAGCCTTCTCTATGCTTCAGTGAACATATCAAATCAAAAAAGAAGAAATCGTACAGTGTAATTGGCTCAATAAATAATTTACCTCTCTTATCTGTAGAGACCGGTTTACGGATTTTCAACATGAAATTTGCCCCAATGATATTATATGCACTGCCTGAGATTGCTCCTTTCCTTAAACTCCCGCAACTAAAAGATATAGACAAGATAAAAACGACATTTATTAAGAAAATGCTAAACTTGCACACCTCTGCCTCCTCCACGATGGCCCTCAATCTGATCGGCGAGAAGTCATTGGTGGAAGAAATTTGCAAGATGCATCCAAATATTTTCGATACTAACTCTCTCGCCCTATACTCTAACTTCAGGGAGGAGCGGGAGGCTAACTTCATCGCGGCTGGTTACGCACTCGGTCCCGGGTTCTCATCTTCTGGCTGGAAATTACCTGGCCAGCGAAACCGCCATCTCATAACGAGGTCAACCTCGCACGGTTTCCACCATAAACTGTGCAGGAACTCAGTCCCCTTCCACGACCTATCCGATGGCTGCGCATGCCGGTACTGCAACAGGTCTGCCAAAACCGCTACCACGCTCTGGTTTGCCCCACGTGCCCATCGCTATCTCAACTATCGTTGTAAATACATCTCACTTCCACCACTCTTAACTTTATTTTTAGCTATATTTAATTTTAGAATTGTTTTATTTAAATCTATTGAAAATTATGTGCTGTGCTTTTATAAATTTACCTGGCCTACCCTATTTGCCCCGGTTGGGGGCGTATCTTCAATATATATTAACATATACAGTAATATACCTTTACTTTCGCTGTTTCGGGGCCATTATATAGTTAACCATATACAGCCAAGTGCCTACAAGTCTAACCTAGTCTGCTAGTGCCAGTTAGTCAAACCACGTGTCTGTGAGTGCAACCGGGTGCCAGTGCCAGTAATTAATCTAAGTCCAACCGGGCGGCCAGTGTCAGTTAGTACAATAAAACAAGCGCTGTGGCGCATCCCGGGGCTGAAGGAAAATCATCTGTCACTCAACATGGACCTACAATGTTTATTTGCCATTAGGTAGCGGCAGCCACACTCATTAAATCACTTAGCTCTAAGTAGGCCTACCTGTCTTCAGTCTGCATGTGTGCTGTGCACTTCTTACTGGTCCGCAATGCCTAATCTTTAAAATCACATACGGATTATTCTCCATAGGAATCCATTACATACGCACATACGCGCATGTACATATGGATACGGCAAATGCATACGGATACGGATACGGCGAAAAGTTATACCCTAAAATTGTTACCGGTATTCAATTTCTAAATAAAATTGTATAATCTATTTCATTAAAAATCTAACTCACAATTAATAATAATACTAGAGGGATATAATGAAGTTGATAATAAAGTGTATTCGAAATTGTACAAAATGTGAATACGCAAGTAGTCTAAATAAATAACATTAGTTCAGAACAATATTGTACGGTAGAAATGTAACATAGTACAAAAGTATTATTATTATTTAACCATGTGGTTTATCACATAAACCACATGGTAGACCGTTAACTGTTAATGGATTTCGTTAAGAAGAAGGGTAGCCCAACGATTCTAACTGTTGTAATAGTGTATTATAATATAGTTTTAATGGTGTTGTAATATCAAGTATTAGTAATATATTTAACATTGTCATACAATAACACTGTTACCGTTACCGTCTCGCCATATCTTTTACTTCGGCTTGAAGGTTACGTCGCGTTTCAGCTACTGTAATGTCTCGTATCGGCAAAAGTTAAGTTTCGGCAAAAGAAAATAAAGATAAACACTAAGTTTGTTAGATTCATATTACTATAATGGTTTAATTCAATAATTAACAGCTGTATAGTTCGTGTGTAATTTGTTCTTTATGTAATTTGTTCGTTCTAAACTGTTATTTACATACATATGTGTGCAAAAGAAGCACCTGGGCGCCTGCCTGGGCGTGTGCTGGTGCGAGTGGTTTCCTACATGAACGAACGTATTGAGTGGAGACAGGTGGACGCAAATCCGGGGTGCAGTCACTTGCCAAGTACAGTATGCCATATGCCCAATGAATCACATGCCCAATATAAAAATAAAACGAAAAATAAAAATAAGTCACTTCCCCTATAAGTCACTTGCCCAATAGCCTAAGATGCTAAAGATGTCTACAAAATTGGATTCTCTAAACTTATGTCGTTGCATGTCACATATAGATAATTAAGTCAATAAAATCAATATAGTTATTGCAATACTAAAAAACATAATAACAGATTTGTTCGGAACTTTTCGTATATTTTTCTATGTATACATCATCAGCCGAGTATTGCAGTAATAAATGGCAGCCGGCTTTGAAAATTACATCTCAAGAACCTGTGGTCTAGTGGTTGTTGTCTCGGCTTCCACCTCCAAGTCCCAGGTTCGAATCCGACAACACGCTGACCCATTAAGGTCGAAACGTGCCCGTGGTTTGGCGAGATATAAGATATTAATTTCATTATAAACAATTACGCGATCCCTAAATTTGTACACTACCCGGTTAAAAAGTGCCAATAAAAGATAAGTTATTTCCGGATAAAATAAACCAGATGTCATGAAGGAATCATGCAATTTGTGATATTGTTGACCGAAGCCCTCACATTGTCGAAAGAAATATTGTTGTCTCCAATAATCACCATATATTACGTATAATATAATAAATAATCCTAAATATCCTAAAATACAAATATAATTTTCTGCACAAATTACTCACAGTACTCACAACCGTGAGTCTGTGCCAATATTGAAGACTGAGCTCACAATTCCGGGTTTTCTCAAACTAAAATTTCTACATATCATTAAGCTGAATAGCACTGCTGATATACTGTATTTATCGCCTGACATTGTGTTACATCAAATTATACTGTATCTCATAAATTGTACTGAACACCGGAATTGTTTGCTTTTCAACTAATTATTGAAACAATAAAGACGATAAATAAATTACATAAATTGAACATACATAATAAAAACGGATATTGCCAATGAAGCCTACTCAAATTCCGATTACAATTTATGACACTCCCCCTTGTTAGTTGTAAAACTAACAACACGATAAATTAAATTATAACCTCATCCATAATCTAAGTTGATGTTAATTTGCATAATAACTACGGAATTTTGTAATATTGGAGGCGTCATTAATTTCGAGAGGATAAATTTGTCTAAGAGAGCGAACAAGAACTCTAGCTTGCTTTCCCCTAGGCACGAGTTTGATTTTTGCAGACCTTATTGATCCATCTCGAGACACAATAAGTTCTTGTATATAACATAATTTCCACATACGTCTCCAACGCTAGGAATTGTTTGTGATTTTCGTGAAACATTGTTTTTGGTGTGCGTGCTTTGTAATTCACTAAGGTAGTCTGCGCGCCAAAGGTAGGTAAAAGCGTTGCTAGATGGCTCTTGATATTTGGCTCTGTCAATTAGAGCAGCTCTATTACTAGAGTTTGGGATTGGTAGAGTAATTTTGACTGATGGGTCAGGTAATGCACACAGTCTTTTACCGACAAGAAAATGACTAGGAGTTAAAGGCTGAATATCATCCTCTAACTTACTGTATACGTATGTAATGGGTCTACTGTTGACTGCTGCCTCTACCGATAGGAGGACACTGTGAAGTTCTTCTAAGGAAAGAATTGCACGGCCTATAGACTTGCGAAAGCAATTCTTCATCGTACCTACTACACGTTCTATGAACCCGAATGCTTGCGGGTTGCGTGCAATATTATTTTCCCATTTTATATTGTATTCTCCGAATAAGCGCACTACTTCGGGGTCACTCAAAAATGTTTGATATATTTTTAACTCTTTTGCTGAACATTTAAAGTTACAGTACAGGCCACCAGAAAACGCAGATTTGTACAATTGTGAACACATTTTATCAAATGTGTACCGGTGTAATGTAATGTTGTTGAACGGGACAATTGAACATAATTGAACATAATTGAATTGGCAACAACCAAAATTTTTTCGCCAAAGGATACAATTGAATACTTTTGAAACGCTTAGTAATCTGGAAACTCTCTGTAGTTTGCCGCGAACTGTCACTCACTGCAGCTGGAAATGCGATAAGGATATTGTTTACCTTTATAGTGTGCGGTTAATAGTGCCTAGTAGGCAGGCCTATAGTTAGTGATGTTAAGGCATCTTCTGGTGTTTCTCTGACTAATGGCGCGACATCTCCCTGCACTAAATCAATTATTCAATGGTCTAGGCTCCTCCATCCACATGCCCATATCCACTCCCATACACTCCATGAACATTAACAGTGTGCGGTTAGTAGTCTCTATATACACTCCATGAACCTCCATGTGGTCTTGTATGTAGTTCTCTCTCTACCAATACAGCCCATGTCCGCAATGTTACGCCCTGGGGGCTCTCTCATCTACCTGATATCAGACATACAGGCGCACCGCACACAAAGCCTTTGTCGGTCCCAGCAAGTCAGCCTCCTGCTGTGTGATCTAGAAGATAACTCACCATAACCTGCCAATCAGATGACTTGAACAAATGTGTTCACATGTGATCACATTGGATGAAATCTGCTTTTTCTTGTGGCCTGTACTGTAGTACCGTTATCGCTATATATTATTTGTGTAACACCTCTCCTGGCAATAAATCTTTTAAATGAATTTATGAATGCACTCGCCATAAGAGAACGTACCAGTTCCAGATGAACCGCTCTCACAGTTGCACAAGTAAACAAACATATCCATTGCTTGCCTGTAACGGGTATAGCAACTGTAGTTTTAGCCACAGCTGTTATAGGCCCTGCAAAATCTATGCCAACAGCGCTAAAGGGTCCGAGAGTATCAACAGTTCTTGGTTCAGGTAAAGGGCCAATCTTAGGCATATCAAATGGCTTGCCTTTATAATGACTGCCTTTGTAATGACCTTTTGGTGGTAATAGAATTGGATTTTGTGTGTGGGTAGGAATAAATTCATTTACTACTCTACCTGAACAAATAATTAAACCTGACTTACTAAGTCTTAAGTTTAATTGTTTGACTATACTTGGACAAGTTACTGATTTTCCTTGTAAATACTCTATTACATTTGGGTAACTAGTTTGTTGCTCTGCTTCAATAACTCGTCTCTCGGCTTCACCAAGCTCACTAGCTGAGACATAGTTAAGAAACAGTGCTGAATCAGTCTTGCGTTTTGGTGCTTGCAGGTTACTAATGAATCTTAAGACCCAAGCTAGAGTCCGTAGTAGATGTCGTTTCGTACTGTAGTCTGTTATATTGATTACATTGTTTAATGCTGACAATGGTGTACTAACAGAAACGGCGATTACTGGTCCAGACTTTATTTCATTGAGCTTCTTGTGCCTTGTGTTTCAACAATAACTTGTGATGGTGGCCAGTCATCATCCCCCCCTGAAAGAAAGTCTGGACCGTGGAACCACAATTTATTGTTTACCAATTGGGCAGCTGTTGTTATCCGAGTAGCTGCGTCCGCCGGATTTTGTTTACCTGGACAATGCCGCCAAATTGCTCCTAAATTAGATGCAATTTGTCGCATTTCCTTTACTCGGTTTTGCACGAATTGTTTCTCTGATGTATTGGGTATTGCAAGCCAATACAAAACATCTAAAGCATCTGTCCAACAGAATATCCTGGAGATACTTTTCCTTATATTTGCGGGGAGTGAATTTGATACAAACAATATAAGTCTTGATCCAACTAATCCGCCTAATAACTCAAGCCGTGGTATAGAAGGATCTTGCTGTGGCGCTATTTTTGACTTGCTGGTTAATAAACGAGTTGTAACTGAATCATCAATGTTCATAATGCGAATGTAAACAGCTGCTGCATATATGTTTTTACTTGCATCAGAAAACATATGCAACTCATCATATTTGTTTGGATTAATAGGACTAAAAATACACCTTGGAACTACAACTTGATTTAATATTTCTAATCCTTCTATCCAGTGGGGCCATTGTTCTAAGTAGGGATGCGGCAAAGGAGCATCCCATTTAACCTCCGTCTGAGACAATTTTCGATACGCTATTTTCAGAGCAACTGAAAATGGCGATATTAGACCTAAAGGGTCATATATCCGTGCAGTAATTTGCAATAGAGATTTTTTTGTTGGAGTCGAAGTATCTGCGAATTGTTTTAAATGAGTGAGGTTATAACCCAACATATCTGAGCTACGATCCCACACCTGTCCTAATACCCTGGTAATTGTTCCGTTCTCACAATGATTTAAGTTTGATGACCCTGTCGACTCCTTTGCATAAGTCTGGTCTTCCTCGTGTACAATGGGAACCATGTTGGTATCCAATGACACAATTTGCTGCTTTTCTAATTTGTCTATTTGTTCTTGTAATATTTGGGAATTTGATAACCATTTTCTTAACTCAAATCCACCGGATAACATAAAACGCTTAGCGTTTTATAAAATAGAAAACCAGACTTTATGCTCTGAGCCCCGGATATCAAATCGTCTACGTAGATGTCATCTTTCAATTTCCCTAATGCCTCTTTTTCAGATTCTAAACTTGCTAAATTCAAATTTTCAGCTTCATTGGCTTTTTCTAATTTAGAATCTAAATGTATAGCAATTATTTTGCACAAAATATGCGGACTTGTTGTTAGGCCAAACACGTTGTTAGGCACGCGCACGTTGTTAGGCACGCGTATAGCGATATGCTTTAATATTTGGGTTAGAACAATTTACCTCATTTATGTCCTTGACCCATAGAAATCTCAGCATATCTCTATCATATTTGTCTATGACACATTGCATAAATGCAACTTTTATGTCTGCTACAAATGCAATACGGTGAAATCGAAAACCCATTAACACTTTTGCCAATGATGGCAATAGAGTGTAACTGTTTTAAACAGCATTATTGACTTACCATTAATATTTTCTTCATTGTCTTGAAGGCTTCCTTGCGATTTTTATCGGGCGCCATGTCATGAAGGAATCATGCAATTTGTGATATTGTTGACCGAAGCCCTCGCATTGTCGAAAGAAATATTGTTGTCTCCAATAATCACCATATATTACGTATAATATAATAAATAATCCTAAATATCCTAAAATACAAATATAATTTTCTGCACAAATTACTCACAGTACTCACAACCGTGAGTCTGTGCCAATATTGAAGACTGAGCTCACAATTCCGGGTTTTCTCAAACTAAAATGTCTACATATCATTAAGCTGAATAGCACTGCTGATATACTGTATTTATAGCCTGACATTGTGTTACATCAAATTGTACTGTATCTCATAAATTGTACTGAACACCGGAATTGTTTGCTTTTAACTAATTATTGAAACAATAAAGACGATAAATAAATTACATAAATTGCACATACATAATAAAAACGGATATTGCCAATGAAGCCTACTCAAATTCCGATTACAATTTATGACGCACCAGATAAGGAGATTAGCTATTTAATCGTACAGTGTTGATATTTTAATCAGTTCAGTAGGGCAATTCCTTCCGATTGAAAAGGGATAGCATAAGGATGTGTTTTTTTGTAAAAACCCACATTCCCACAGATTTCGTAAACTGCTAACGCCAATTTTCCTCAGTATAGTCCTAACATTTCTTAAACTTTGAGGTGCCGGCAAATACATTATTGTACTAACTATTTTACACATCAATGTCGCAGCAACCAGATAGGGGGCGTCTCCCTATCATATTAGATAGTGTGTTAGGCTTAAATATTTCTAGACTCCAGATTTCCCAAAGTGC
>JAUCBJ010004121.1:0-42492 GCA_032718475.1 Nemertoderma westbladi
GCGCTATTTACTGTAGCAAGTATGGAAGAGGTGGACGCGAACTTAGACACCCCGCACCACACCACAACTTCCAGTAAAAACCACGTATTTGAGACACGTGCTTTAGTTCCGGAATATCCTCAGTTTTACGTAATACCTCGCAGTCGTCTGGCCGTACGTAATAGCGGGATATATTACCGCTGACGCGTTTGTCTGATTCTGAGGAGATAGGCGTTAGCTGAACTCTATTAGCCAGACACATACAGCAGGCCAGACCCTTATTATACAGTTTATTATGATGAACTGTGGCTCTGTTTGTTGTGGAAAATGATCCTCCCATATATAATCGAAGCTGTTAACAAATTATACTGGTGAACCCATGAAGGAAAGCTTATCCTTCTGAGAAAGGCGACCTCCACGCCGGAATTTAATCGCTTTAGTTTTCTTTAAATTAACAGTTAACTGATTCTCTCTACAATAAACGAGACCGGCTTGAACCTCCTGAATGGATCTCCCTGCGATCACCAGATCGTCAGCATAGAATATTGCTAGGCACCCCCGGCGTCAAATATAGCCGGGAGGTCCGGCGTATATAAACTGTATTTTTATTTATTTCATAAAAATCGGACAGGCCGACAGTTTAAAATACGTCAAACAAACACACAATTTACAGGTTAAAATCCTCAGTAGGTAGGCTAATTAGCTACTAAATCACACATCAATTTAGATCTATTGATCAATAACTTAAATCACATTGATTTGATACACCAAAGTAGTTGAGTATATAATGGCGTCTCCTTGCAAGTGGGAGGGACAGTTTGTGGCACTGATCAATAAAAGAGGCGTCCATTCTATCCTTGATGGATGGTTCTCCGGGAGCCACCCTCGACAATATACTTTTGACTGAGTATTTCATCGTTGCCAGTGAACTCAAGTAGGGAAGTGAGAATCTCGCAGATGCTTTAGCGTATATGCTGCCAAGACCAATGTAATTGCTGCCACTACTGGTAACATTGCGTATGAGGGTGATGCCGAGCCCAGAGTTCAAGCTTGTATTTGGGCAGCTCCGCAAACTCATGATTGTCCGAATAGAGGACCTGAACACATCATTGGCAAATATACTACCATTAAATAGCAAATATAAGGTGGAGTTACTGGCATATCGCCCAATACATAACAAACCCCTTAGGAGCCTCCTATAATGAATTTCCAGGATTTCAATCTGCGATTGTGATAGGGCACCAAGAAGGAATTTAAGTCTATATAAAATCGAGGGCACGCCCACAGCCTTCCACAATCTAACCACTGTCTTGCAGTCCAACCACTTAACGGTCCATGATTTCCTGCGGAAAATTGCATGGACCACCGACATGGTCCTTATGCAGTATTGTAGAGCATCCTGTTTCTTTACGGCAAGGTTGAATCCGAGGAATACCAACTCTTTCGCTTCAGGTATGAGAGTATTATTTAACACCAGAAATGCTGGATGCTGTGATGTTGAGCTGTATATCCACTTCGTCTTGGATTTTTCAATATCCAATCCAATTTTCTTAGTTTCCTCGGATATGATTCTCACCATATATTGCATCTCTAAACCAGTGGAGGCAAGTAACAGAAAGTCATCGGCATAGCTTAATGCACCTAGCCACGTGCTATCAATATTACAGCCAACTCCTTTTGATTGCAACTCATTCAAAATAGAGGCAGTGAATATGTTGAACAAGATAGGTGATAGAACGGATCCTTGTTTTACTCCTTTTCCCAATGTGTAATATGTGTATTTTATCGAATCCCCAAATTTTAGAAAGATTTTGGTGCATCTGTAATAATCACAGAGTACAAGCACGATATGTGGATTTAGAAACTCAGTCAGCCGACGAAAAAGCTTATAGTAATTAACATCATCAAACGCAGATTTTATGTCCAGCTGACACATGAAAATCGACGAGTCACGCTGCTTATAATACTCCACACATTCAAGTGCAAGGGATATAATCATATCGGCACTAAGTTTCTTTTTATACCCGAATTGATTGACGTTCGTATGTGCAGCCGCACTGGAAGGAAAATATAGCGTTAGTATCAAGGCCTCAAATACCTTCGCAAGTAGGTTCACAGTAGCTATTGGTCTATATGAAGTATCATGGAGAGGATTTTTGTTCTTTCCTTTGTAGATATGTGTGATGATTGTTTCTCCAAAAGAAGTCGGAACCCTGCCAAGTTTTATTGCAGCGTTAAATATATTAGCAACGCTGTCTGATAGTGATCCTGGGTATGAATACAACAGATGTTCTGCAACCAAAGACCCTTGTCAGGGGCCTTCCCCTTCTTCAGTTTTGAAATAATTTTCCTAACAGTTACAGGAGAGACAGATGGCATTGTGACATTACTCTTATTTCCCTTTAACTCGTTGACTAATCCCACAAGACATTGTTTGTCATCGCTTCCAGTAGTATCCTGTTGAAACCGATTTTCAATAGATTGTTGCACAGCCAGTGGTACAGTCACAGCGCGGTTATTACCAAAGTATGACCAGAATCGCTTGGGGCTATTTTTATATAAACTTGATGCTTTCAGCAGATTTGTACGCACCTTGTCCTTTATAAGTTTGCTCTGTAGATGACGAACAACCGCTTTAGAAGATTGGAACGCTTTCCTCAAATGCTCCTTCACCTTATTATCAGTCGCTTGCTTCCACATGCTGTGCAAACGTCTTGTCACATACCCTTTCCTTTAGTGAGGAACAGATGATCCACGGTTTGCGCCTTTGTCTAATCCGCCTCCGAATTGTTATGTGTCGCTGCGATGCACTAGATAAGATGTCTTCAACTCTTGCAGTATAATTATGGAGATCCTGTATCGTCCATGTGCATAATTTTCTTTCATAATTGTTATTTAGCTCAATTAGTTCCGTTTCCACCATGTTTGCATATGCTTCAATCTTCTTTTTCGTAGCGCGGTTCCAATTATAACGAACAATACTCAAGTGTTTTGCAGTTTTTGATGCATCAGGGTTATGTGATTTTGTTGGTGTCTCTATCCCAATAGTTGCTACTACTGGAACGTGATCGGAGTTGTTAACTGAAGGATCCATAGACAACACCTTCACTCCAATGCCTACTCCACTTCTATAAAGCTTGTATTTCGGTCCTGAGAATGAAATATGTGTGTCCACTGACAAACAATAAAGGAGAAAGCTTATCACCCTGGACTACCCCGATAGTGTGGGTGATCAGGCTGTTTCATGAACTTATCCATTTCAAGTCGTCATACATAACACAGCAACAGTTGTCAATCGCAGTTGATTGGCTAATACTGTAATATAAAATAAAAATATAGCAGGTATCTAAAATAAAAAAAATGATTAATATACCGTAGGTATAAGTATTTGTTTGGATGATTCAAGTTAATTTTCTAGAATAGTATTTATTTCAACCGTACTGGTATCGTAGAGTTGCTGCGAATTAGGCCTATGCCACAAAGAGTTTCTTACCACCAGTCTATATTAGTTTTACGCATTCTATTTGCAAACAAATACTGCACTACGAATTATATATATTTATTTATCAAGCACAATAAGTAAAAAACCTTACCGGTAACCGGTAGTTGTGTTATAACCAAATTATGTAAAAAATAAAAACCAATAAGACCTAGACGTTGCATGCAATCAGTGATCAGCTGACCTGGCAGCAGCCAGCTGATCGGTTGGTTTCGACCCGCAACTGAAGGCATTCTCAGGAGGCCAAGCCAGGAAATGTAGAGAGAATTCACAAAGGGAGACAGAACGGCTATTGAAATGAAGAGAGAGGTTTGTAGGTAACTAACCACTGGGAAGCAGCACCACAAACTTACGCCAATCACGTTTCTGCTTGTTCATAGCGGGCTTGCGTGTTTGAATGTAATACATCTCAAGCTTTTGCAAGACTGGCCGCAATGGGTGTCTGGCAATTACTTTTAAATGTTTAAACAATTCACGCCAGTCAGTCAGCCAACGTGTATTGGGCTCGCCGCGGTGCGTCATGATGTGGTTGTGCAGTGTTTTACCCTGTACTTTTAGTATCATTTCCACTGTCCGGGCTTGCTCAACCTAGTAGTAGAGTAGTAGGCCATAGCGTCGTAGAGTTAGAGTATCTTTTAGTATCATTTCCACTGTCCGAGCTCGCTCGACGTAGTAGTAGAGTAGTAGGCCATAGCGTCGTAGAGTTAGAGTATCTTTTAGTATCATTTCCACTGTCCGAGCTCGCTCGACCTAGTAGTAGAGTAGTAGGCCGTAGTGTCGTAGAGTTAGAGTATCTTTTAGTATCATTTCCACTGTTCGAGCTCACTCGACCAAGTAGTAGAGTAGTAGGCCATAGCGTCGTAGAGTTAGAGTATCTTTTAGTATCACTTTCACTGTCCGAGCTCGCTCGACCAAGTAGTAGAGTAGTAGGCCATAGTGTCGTAGAGTTAGAGTATCTTTTAGTATCATTTCCACTGTCCGAGCTCGCTCGACCTAGTAGTAGAGTAGTAGGCCATAGCGTCGTAAAGTATCTTTTAGTATCATTCCCACCTTCCGAGCTCACTCGACCAAGTAGTAGAGTAGTAGGCCATAGCGTCGTAGAGTTAGAGTATCTTTTAGTATCATTTCCACTGTTCGAGCTCGCTCGACCTAGTAGTAGAGTAGTAGGCCATAGCGTCGTAGAGTATCTTTTAGTATCATTCCCACCTTCCGAGCTCACTCGACCACGTAGTAGAATAGTAGGCCATAGCGTCGTAAAGTATCTTTTAGTATCATTCCCACCTTCCGAGCTCACTCGACCAAGTAGTAGAGTAGTAGGCCATAGCGTCGTAGAGTTAGAGTATCTTTTAGTATCATTTCCACTGTCCGAGCTCGCTCGACCAAGTAGTAGAGTAGTAGGCCACAGCGTCGTAGAGTTAGAGTATCTTTTAGTATCATTCCCACCTTCCGAGCTCACTCGACCACGTAGTAGAATAGTAGGCCATAGCGTCGTAAAGTATCTTTTAGTATCATTCCCACCTTCCGAGCTCACTCGACCAAGTAGTAGAGTAGTAGGCCATAGCGTCGTAGAGTTAGAGTATCTTTTAGTATCATTTCCACTGTCCGAGCTCGCTCGACCAAGTAGTAGAGTAGTAGGCCGTAGTGTCATAGAGTTAGAGTATCTTTTAGTATCATTTCCACTGTCCGAGCTCGCTCGACCAAGTAGTAGAGTAGTAGGCCATAGCGTCGTAGAGTTAGAGTATCTTTTAGTATCATTTCCACTGTCCGAGCTCACTCGACCAAGTAGTAGAGTAGTAGGCCATAGCGTCATAGAGTTAGAGTATCTTTTAGTATCATTTCCACTGTCCGAGCTTGCTCAACCTAGTAGTAGAGTAGTAGGCCGTAGTGTCATAGAGTTAGAGTATCTTTTAGTATCATTTCCACTGTCCGAGCTCGCTCGACCAAGTAGTAGAGTAGTAGGCCATAGCGTCGTAGAGTTAGAGTATCTTATAGTATCATTTCCACTGTCCGAGCTCACTCGACCAAGTAGTAGAGTAGTAGGCCATAGCGTCATAGAGTTAGAGTATCTTTTAGTATCATTTCCACTGTCCGAGCTCGCTCGACCAAGTAGTAGAGTAGTAGGCCGTAGTGTCATAGAGTTAGAGTATCTTTTAGTATCATTTCCACTGTCCGAGCTCGCTCGACCAAGTAGTAGAGTAGTAGGCCGTAGTGTCATAGAGTTAGAGTATCTTTTAGTATCATTTCCACTGTCCGAGCTCACTCGACCAAGTAGTAGAGTAGTAGGCCATAGCGTCATAGAGTTAGAGTATCTTTTAGTATCATTTCCACTGTCCGAGCTTGCTCAACCTAGTAGTAGAGTAGTAGGCCGTAGTGTCATAGAGTTAGAGTATCTTTTAGTATCATTTCCACTGTCCGAGCTCGCTCGACCAAGTAGTAGAGTAGTAGGCCATAGCGTCGTAGAGTTAGAGTATCTTTTAGTATCATTTCCACTGTCCGAGCTCACTCGACCAAGTAGTAGAGTAGTAGGCCATAGCGTCATAGAGTTAGAGTATCTTTTAGTATCATTTCCACTGTCCGAGCTCGCTCGACCAAGTAGTAGAGTAGTAGGCCGTAGTGTCATAGAGTTAGAGTATCTTTTAGTATCATTTCCACTGTCCGAGCTAGCTCGACCAAGTAGTAGAGTAGTAGGCCGTAGGGTCGTAGAGTTAGAGTATCTTTTAGTATCATTTCCACTGTCCGAGCTCGCTCGACCAAGTAGTAGAGTAGTAGGCCGTAGTGTCGTAGAGTTAGAGTATCTTTTAGTATCATTTCCACTGTCCGAGCTCGCTCGACCAAGTAGTAGAGTAGTAGGCCACAGCGTCGTAGAGTTAGAGTATCTTTTAGTATCATTTCCACTGTCCGAGCTCGCTCGACCAAGTAATAGAGTAGTAGGCCGTAGTGTCGTAGAGTTAGAGTATCTTTTAGTATCATTTCCACTGTCCGAGCTCGCTCGACAAAGTAGTAGAGTAGTAGGCCACAGCGTCGTAGAGTTAGAGTATCTTTTAGTATCATTTCCACTGTCCGAGCTCGCTCGACCTAGTAGTAGAGTAGTAGTAGGCCATAGCGTCATAGAGTTAGAGTATCTTTTAGTATCATTTCCACTGTCCGAGCTCGCTCGACCAAGTAGTAGAGTAGTAGGCCATAGCGTCATAGAGTTAGAGTATCTTTTAGTATCATTCCCACCTTCCGAGCTCACTCGACCAAGTAGTAGAGTAGTAGGCCATAGCGTCGTAGAGTTAGAGTATCTTTTAGTATCATTTCCACTGTTCGAGCTCGCTCGACCTAGTAGTAGAGTAAAGTAGGCCATAGCGTCGTAAAGTATCTTTTAGTATCATTCCCACCTTCCGAGCTCGCTCGACCTAGTAGTAGAGTAGTAGGCCATAGCGTCGTAGAGTTAGAGTATCTTTTAGTATCATTTCCACTGTCCGAGCTCGCTCGACAAAGTAGTAGAGTAGTAGGCCACAGCGTCGTAGAGTTAGAGTATCTTTTAGTATCATTTCCACTGTCCGAGCTCGCTCGACCTAGTAGTAGAGTAGTAGTAGGCCATAGCGTCATAGAGTTAGAGTATCTTTTAGTATCATTTCCACTGTCCGAGCTCGCTCGACCAAGTAGTAGAGTAGTAGGCCATAGCGTCATAGAGTTAGAGTATCTTTTAGTATCATTCCCACCTTCCGAGCTCACTCGACCAAGTAGTAGAGTAGTAGGCCATAGCGTCGTAGAGTTAGAGTATCTTTTAGTATCATTTCCACTGTTCGAGCTCGCTCGACCTAGTAGTAGAGTAAAGTAGGCCATAGCGTCGTAAAGTATCTTTTAGTATCATTCCCACCTTCCGAGCTCGCTCGACCTAGTAGTAGAGTAGTAGGCCATAGCGTCGTAGAGTTAGAGTATCTTTTAGTATCATTTCCACTGTCCGAGCTCGCTCGACCAAGTAGTAGAGTAGTAGGCCATAGCGTCGTAGAGTTAGAGTATCTTTTAGTATCATTTCCACTGTCCGAGCTCGCTCGACCAAGTAGTAGAGTAGTAGGCCATAGCGTCGTAGAGTTAGAGTATCTTTTAGTATCATTTCCACTGTCCGAGCTCGCTCGACCAAGTAGTAGGCCGTAGTGTCGTAGAGTGAGAGTATCTTTTAGTATCATTTCCACTGTCCGATCTCGCTCGACCAAGTAGTAGAGTAAAGTAGGCCATAGCGTCGTAGAGTTAGAGTATCTTTTAGTATCATTTCCACTGTCCGAGCTCGCTCGACCAAGTAGTAGAGTAGTAGGCCATAGCATCATAGAGTTAGAGTATCTTTTAGTATCATTTCCACTGTTCGAGCTCGCTCGACCAAGTAGTAGAGTAGTAGGCCATAGTGTCGTAGAGTTAGAGTATCATTTAGAATCGCCTTTATAACGTACGCTTTTTTATTCTCTCAGAATTCGTGAATTTATCATCATGAATTGCCCATAAAGGATAAGTTTAAAGGGAAACAAAGTCAGATAATAAAAATGATAAAGTAATACGTGTAATTAAATAAATGATAAAATTATTCAAGTAATTATTCTAACACTCTCAGACAATAAAATTACATATCTTCGTCACCTAATATCAATTAATATAAAATATATAAACACCCGCAATGTAATATCGCAATCGGAAATAATAATGCAGCTTGTTTGGACGCACTGTGAAAAATTATACAAAATACAAGTTCCATATAAATAGTCTGGGCTGGGTAATTAATAATTATACAACAACCTCTAATTAATTGAATTAATCTTCTTTAATTACACAAGACCAAATTTTGATAATTTTGTATTTTTTACTACTACAGTTATGTATCACAACTACTAAAGCACCTACCTCAATGTTTTGCTTAGCATTACTAGCACTGCTACAAAGACAAATCCAGTACGTAGCACTACTAGCTTTGCTACAAAGACACCTCCACGGTCATTCTCACCAAAATTGGCCAATCCATATTAGAAATTGTTCAGGTCAAAATTTATATTTAGATTGATGAATTTTTAAGCGGTAAAATGTTTTATTAAATATGAAATCAGTCTTGATAAAGCTGCATATGATGTTTTCACGACTGAAAAGAAATTAGTAGTAATTAGTTTACTATGTAAGCGCCCTAAAATAGCATATTTGGAAATGTACAGGTGAAATGTACATAACATTTAATGAATTGTAGAATGATGTCATTTGGTTCTTGGTGTTGAAATCTGTGCCTATTCTGTAGGCTTGAATAATTATCTAGCTGCTCAGGTTATGTTGCAGAGAATGTAAACATTTCCATTCAAGTTACACCATAAAAATGAAATAAAAATAAATAAATAAATAATAGAAATTAATAAATAAAAATTCCATTACGTTGCCTGTAATGTCCCAAATGCTATTAACGGCAAATTAATCATAAATTATCGCTTAATAGAATAAAAAAAAAGTTAGTGAAAATGATGCAGGGGGCAATTACTGTATATACAGCATCAAGTATGAACACAATGGTTTGTCCCATGCATTTACGTACAAAATCTTCTTTCGAATTCGAATACATAATATATTGGCAAAAATAAGAAAAGTAATTCTAGTGGAATATAACATGGCATTACACCCCCCCCCCCCCCCCACACCCCCCCACATCGATACAGGAACAAGATCAATTTGTCCCAGCATGTAAGTGCCTGTAATAGTCCCACAATTAAGTGTGGCTGTGAAAGCATTACATTGAGGGGCTGACCCTTCCTTGCCTGTAATGCCTAAGCCTGTTCAGCACGAATACTGGTCGCCAGACAGCTGCAGTGTACACGAGTGTTCTCAAGGTCTTCGAGGTTGTAGTTACAGATAACATACACGATTTAGTTATCTTTTCAGAATATAACTGATATCACAAACTTTCTTATAGTTGATTTCAGATTCACTAAGTAGTCAATATTGCAATCAATTCATCGTTCATTTGTTTAACAAATATGCCAAGAAGAATCTCGACAGTTTACAATGGATCTACACTGAGGCAGGTCACGGAAAGGGACCAGTTGATGGAATAGGAGGGGACATTAAAAGGATACTAGATGGCATTATTGGTATTGGTATGGATATTGGAGCGGCAACTTACAATGTTGAAACCATTGTCCAACAGATAAAAGAAAGGTCATCGTTACCTATCCCCATCGCTCTATCCCCTATACATCAATAGAGATCGATGAGGCTCAATCTCTTCTAACACGCCCTCCACCGGGTATTCCGGGTATTAAGCTGTACAGCCCCCTGACATTCAACTAAAGTACATTTTGTAAAATTAGAAAGCAGCTTAATTATGTGGCATAACTTCGCGAATTTTGATCGCAGGGAGCTGATTTTGAGCTCATTCTGTTCGGATTACAACGGTTTTATTCGAATCCATGTCCAATATTATGATTTTATTATGTTTTCGCATCCAAAAACGTTGTGAAAAAAACACTTTTTTAAAAATTATTGTGTTTCACCATTCGACATTTTGCACTCTTAGCAAAAAAGCAAACAGTCGGCCGAAGCCGGGGGCGCCCAGAAGGCTCCTCTTTCGATAGTTACTACTCCTGTCCAGTTATTTAACTGGTATTCATTTTGATTTTATGGACCCCAGTGGATGAAAGGCTGAGTGGACACTGGCGGGGCTGTACCTACAGTACAACCAATAGATTACAGGCCCGGCGCTCAACCAACTGAGCTACCCCCGCCTTTTGCACTCCAATATAGCAATAATTGATGGTTTCAAAATATATATGGGTTTAGAGGTTTTGATTTAGCGGCATCCCAATAATTAGTCTCAAATTCATCCTATTCGTTGTATTTCTTAAATTTATCGGAATCTTGTAACTATACAACTCAGTTAAAATCGTTGCCTTTCAACAATATGGTTATATATGGTGGAAAATTTCCATAGCAACAGACAAACTACAGAATTAATTGTTGATCTGCCTCCTAGGTTGCATTCTATTGGGATGTTTGAACGAACATAGATAGAGATACCGTACAGTTGTAAATAGTACTGTGGCTGTAAAGAATCTAAATTATAAAAATTATCAAATTTATCAGAAGTTTTCAAAATAACGCAATAAGAACTTATATTTTGTAATAGTATCTGTTAAAGTACTCATTAATATACAGTAATGACATCGATCATAAAGTATCTCAACCATAATGTTATATTTTATTTTAATCATTTATTTCAGACCAAAACGAATAGTCCATATTTATTAGGCACCGGTAAAATTCCAAATATGTAAGATAAAGAGTTACAGCACAAGTTATGCAAATAAAACAGAGCGCGTACGTACATTATGACCAATTAATGGGCTGTCTGCTCTGCCGCAAATGCGATAGGTTTCCATGGAAATATTATAAATAAATATCTGTTATAATTAAACCACGTCTTACTAAATACATTCCTATAATAATAATTACAAAAAACGACGAATTTGATACATTTGAGACGTAATTATTGCAATGCTGCGAAATAAAAACCCTTCAACCCATATATTTTTGAAATCAGCAATAATTACTGATCCATTATAGTGCAAAGGATATCTGGACTTTAGTGTGAAGGATATCTGGACTTTAGTGTGAAGGATATCTAGACTTTAGTGTGAAGGATATCTGGACTTTAGTGTGAAAGATATCTGGACTTTAGTGTGAAAGATATCTGGACTTTAGTGTGAAGGATATCTGGACTTTAGTGTGAAGGATATCTGGACTTTAGTGTGAAGGATATCTGGACTTTAGTGTGAAGGATATCTGGACTTTAGTGCAAAGGATATCTGGACTTTAGTGTGAAGGATATCTGGACTTTAGTGTGAAGGATATCTAGACTTTAGTGTGAAGGATATCTGGACTTTAGTGTGAAAGATATCTGGACTTTAGTGTGAAGGATATCTGGACTTTAGTGTGAAGGATATCTGGACTTTAGTGTGAAGGATATCTGGACTTTAGTGTAAAGGATATCTGCATTTGAGTGTGAAGGATATCTGGACTTTAGTGTGAAGGAAATCTGGACTTTAGTGTGACGGATATCTGGACTTTAGTGTGAAGGATATCTGGACTTTAGTGTGAAGGATAGGATATCTGGACTTTAGTGTGAAGGATAGAATATCTGGACTTTAGTGTGAAGGATAGGATATCTGGACTTTAGTGTGAAAGATATCTGGACTTTAGTGTGAAGGATATCTGGACTTTAGTGTGAAGGATATCTGGACTTTAGTGTGAAGGATATCTGGACTTTAGTGTGAAGGATATCTGGACTTTAGTGTGAAGGATATCTGGACTTTAGTGTGAAGGATATCTGGACTTTAGTGTGAAGGATATCTGGACTTTAGTGTGAAGGATATCTGGACTTTAGTGTGAAGGATATCTGGACTTTAGTGTGAAGGATATCTGGACTTTAGTGTGAAGGATATCTGGACTTTAGTGTAAAGGATATCTGCACTTGAGTGTGAAGGATATCTGGACTTTAGTGTGAAGGATATCTGGACTTTAGTGTGAAGGATATCTGGACTTTAGTGTGAAGGATATCTAGACTTTAGTGTGAAGGATATCTGGACTTTAGTGTGAAGGATAGGATATCTGGACTTTAGTGTGAAGGATAGAATATCTGGACTTTAGTGTGAAGGATAGGGTATCTGGACTTTAGTGTGAAAGATATCTGGACTTTAGTGTGAAGGATATCTGGACTTTAGTGTGAAGGATATCTGGACTTTAGTGTGAAGGATATCTGGACTTTAGTGTGACGGATATCTGGACTTTAGTGTGAAGGATATCTGGACTTTAGTGTGAAGGATAGGATATCTGGACTTTAGTGTGAAGGATAGAATATCTGGACTTTAGTGTGAAGGATAGGATATCTGGACTTTAGTGTGAAAGATATCTGGACTTTAGTGTAAAGGATATCTGCATTTGAGTGTGAAGGATATCTGGACTTTAGTGTGAAGGATATCTGGACTTTAGTGTGACGGATATCTGGACTTTAGTGTGAAGGATATCTGGACTTTAGTGTGAAGGATAGGATATCTGGACTTTAGTGTGAAGGATAGAATATCTGGACTTTAGTGTGAAGGATAGGATATCTGGACTTTAGTGTGAAAGATATCTGGACTTTAGTGTGAAGGATATCTGGACTTTAGTGTGAAGGATATCTGGACTTTAGTGTGAAGGATATCTGGACTTTAGTGTGAAGGATATCTGGACTTTAGTGTAAAGGATATCTGGACTTTAGTGTGAAGGATATCTGGACTTTAGTGTGAAGGATATCTGGACTTTAGTGTGAAGGATATCTGGACTTTAGTGTGAAGGATATCTGGACTTTAGTGTGAAGGATATCTGGACTTTAGTGTGAAGGATATCTGGACTTTAGTGTGAGGGATATCTGGACTTCAGTGTGAAGGATATCTGGACTTTAGTGTAAAGGATATCTGGACTTTAGTGTGAAGGATATCTGGACTTTAGTGTGAAGGATATCTGGACTTTAGTGTGAAGGATATCTGGACTTTAGTGTGAAGGATATCTGGACTTTAGTGTGAAGGATATCTGGACTTTAGTGTAAAGGATATCTGCACTTGAGTGTGAAGGATATCTGGACTTTAGTGTGAAGGATATCTGGACTTTAGTGTGAAGGATATCTGGACTTTAGTGTGAAGGATATCTAGACTTTAGTGTGAAGGATATCTGGACTTTAGTGTGAAGGATAGGATATCTGGACTTTAGTGTGAAGGATAGAATATCTGGACTTTAGTGTGAAGGATAGGGTATCTGGACTTTAGTGTGAAGGATATCTGGACTTTAGTGTGAAGGATATCTGGACTTTAGTGTGAAGGATATCTGGACTTTAGTGTGAAGGATATCTGGACTTTAGTGTGAAGGATATCTGGACTTTAGTGTGAAGGATATCTGGACTTTAGTGTGAAGGATATCTGGACTTTAGTGTGAGGGATATCTGGACTTCAGTGTGAAGGATATCTGGACTTTAGTGTGAAGGATATCTGGACTTTAGTGTGAAGGATATCTGGACTTTAGTGTGACGGATATCTGGACTTTAGTGTGAAGGATATCTGGACTTTAGTGTGAAGGATAGGATATCTGGACTTTAGTGTGAAGGATAGAATATCTGGACTTTAGTGTGAAGGATAGGATATCTGGACTTTAGTGTGAAAGATATCTGGACTTTAGTGTAAAGGATATCTGCATTTGAGTGTGAAGGATATCTGGACTTTAGTGTGAAGGATATCTGGACTTTAGTGTGACGGATATCTGGACTTTAGTGTGAAGGATATCTGGACTTTAGTGTGAAGGATAGGATATCTGGACTTTAGTGTGAAGGATAGAATATCTGGACTTTAGTGTGAAGGATAGGATATCTGGACTTTAGTGTGAAAGATATCTGGACTTTAGTGTGAAGGATATCTGGACTTTAGTGTGAAGGATATCTGGACTTTAGTGTGAAGGATATCTGGACTTTAGTGTGAAGGATATCTGGACTTTAGTGTGAAGGATATCTGGACTTTAGTGTGAAGGATATCTGGACTTTAGTGTGAAGGATATCTGGACTTTAGTGTGAAGGATATCTGGACTTTAGTGTGAAGGATATCTGGACTTTAGTGTGAAGGATATCTGGACTTTAGTGTGAAGGATATCTGGACTTTAGTGTGAGGCATATCTGGACTTCAGTGTGAAGGATATCTGGACTTTAGTGTGAAGGATATCTGGACTTTAGTGTGAAGGATATCTGGACTTTAGTGTGAAGGATATCTGGACTTTAGTGTGAAGGATATCTGGACTTTAGTGTGAAGGATATCTGGACTTTAGTGTGAAGGATATCTGGACTTTAGTGTAAAGGATATCTGCACTTGAGTGTGAAGGATATCTGGACTTTAGTGTGAAGGATATCTGGACTTTAGTGTGAAGGATATCTGGACTTTAGTGTGAAGGATATCTAGACTTTAGTGTGAAGGATATCTGGACTTTAGTGTGAAGGATAGGATATCTGGACTTTAGTGTGAAGGATAGAATATCTGGACTTTAGTGTGAAGGATAGGGTATCTGGACTTTAGTGTGAAGGATATCTGGACTTTAGTGTGAAGGATATCTGGACTTTAGTGTGAAGGATATCTGGACTTTAGTGTGAAGGATATCTGGACTTTAGTGTGAAGGATATCTGGACTTTAGTGTGAAGGATATCTGGACTTTAGTGTGAAGGATATCTGGACTTTAGTGTGAGGGATATCTGGACTTCAGTGTGAAGGATATCTGGACTTTAGTGTGAAGGATATCTGGACTTTAGTGTGAAGGATATCTGGACTTTAGTGTGAAGGATATCTGGACTTTAGTGTGAAGGATATCTGGACTTTAGTGTGAAGGATATCTGGACTTTAGTGTGAAGGATATCTGGACTTTAGTGTGAAGAGCTCCCACCGGTGCACAATAACGCAGTGGTGGGAGCCCTACACTGTACCAGGGCTCCCACCGGTGCACAATAACGCAGTGGTGGGAGCCCTACACTGTACCAGGGCTCCCACCGGTGCACAATAACGCAGTGGTGGGAGCCCTACACTGTACCAGGGCTCCCATTGGTGCACAATAACGCAGTGGTGGGAGCCCTGCACTGTACCAGGGCTCCCACCGGTGCACAATAACGCAGTGGTGGGAGCCCTACACTGTACCAGGGCTCCCACCGGTGCACAATAACGCAGTGGTGGGAGCCCTACACTGTACCAGGGCTCCCACCGGTGCACAATAACGCAGTGGTGGGAGCCCTACACTGTACCAGGGCTCCCACCAGTGCACAATAACGCAGTGGTGGGAGCCCTACACTGTACCAGGGCTCCCACCGGTGCACAATAACGCAGTGGTGGGAGCCCTACACTGTACCAGGGCTCCCACCGGTGCACAATAACGCAGTGGTGGGAGCCCTACACTGTACCAGGGCTCCCACCGGTGCACAATAACGCAGTGGTGGGAGCCCTACACTGTATATCTAAGAGTAGACTCGATTAAAACTGTTTTTTGTATGTTTAAGCATTACATCGTTCCTCCATATTCTAAAAATTGTGTTAAAATAACTTACCTATCAATGAGTTTTATAATATAAATTTCGCCCCTGTATTTCAAATTTTAAATGATTAATGCATATTACTGGCAGTTCCCATAGTGGGGTATTAGATAAATAGAAAAATATTCCTATTACTAACAGGGCTGGCATTACAGGGTGGATCGTATCTTTAAATATTCTGTTACAGGCTTGGGACTGCTCATTACAGGTGGGACATTCAGTTTACCCTAATTATATCCTCACAGTTTGATCTAACATCTTGTTAATGGTAAAAATCGAATTCTCCATTAAAAATGATTTCAGAATATATTATATGGTTTTACATAGTTTTGATGAAGTTTAAATTTCATGAAAATAGCAATTCTATTTGGCCACTTTTGGTGAGAATGACCCTCCAGTATGTAGCACTACTAGATGACCCTCCAGTATGTAGCACTACTAGATGACCCTCCAGTATGTAGCACTACTAGATGACCCTCCAGTATGTAGCACTACTAGATGACCCTCCAGTATGTAGCACTACTAGATGACCCTCCAGTATGTAGCACTACTAGATGACCCTCCAGTATGTAGCACTACTAGATGACCCTCCAGTATGTAGCACTACTAGATGACCATCCAGTATGTAGCACTACTAGATGACCCTCCAATATGTAGCACTACTAGATGACCCTCCAGTATGTAGCACTACTAGATGACCCTCCAGTATGTAGCACTACTAGATGACCCTCCAGTATGTAGCACTACTAGATGACCCTCCAGTATGTAGCACCACTAGATGACCCTCCAGTATGTAGCACTACTAGATGACCCTCCAGTATGTAGCACTACTAGATGACCCTCCAGTATGTAGCACTACTAGATGACCCTCCAGTATGTAGCACTACTAGATGACCCTCCAGTATGTAGCACTACTAGATGACCCTCCAGTATGTAGCACTACTAGATGACCCTCCAGTATGTAGCACTACTAGATGACCCTCCAGTATGTAGCACTACTACATGACCCTCCAGTATGTAGCACTACTAGATGACCCTCCAGTATGTAGCACTACTAGATGACCCTCCAGTATGTAGCACTACTAGATGACCCTCCAGTATGTAGCACTACTAGATGACCCTCCAGTATGTAGCACTACTAGATGACCATCCAGTATGTAGCACTACTAGATGACCCTCCAGTATGTAGCACTACTAGATGACCCTCCAGTATGTAGCACTACTAGATGACCCTCCAGTATGTAGCACTACTAGATGACCATCCAGTATGTAGCACTACTAGATGACCCTCCAGTATGTAGCACTATTAGATGACCCTCCAGTATGTAGCACTACTAGATGACCCTCCAGTATGTAGCACTACTAGCTATGTTATCATGGTTAACGCAATTATTGTGTAGCACTACTAGCTATAGAGGAACTGATGTCCTCCAAACTCCCTCCCCTAAAATGCGACCACAACTTTTTCAACCTTGATAGAAACCGCTTGAGTTCTGCCTCAGAATAGAAACATATATGCAACGTTACGTCATTGGTTACTATAGGAACAGGGGACAGTCTGTCGTCACAAGTGAAGTACTCCTTGGACGTATCTATTGATAAATCGTCGGTATAATTGTAAATAACTACGGATAATTCGGTCGCGGACTGAACATCTATGGATTCTATACAGGAGATGTTGTAAGATATGTCTACGGCGAAATGTCTAGACTCTGGAGGGGCCATGGCATAACTAGGCAACGGGTAGGACACAAAGTCCTCCTTAATGACGGCGATGGTCTCGCTGGTTAGTACGACGGTGCGTATTACGTATTGGGATGGTCGGTCTCCACCGGAGAGTCTGTCTAGTTTGGTAATGTGGTAGGATAGAATCCGGACAGGTTCGGAGACTGGGTATCCGAGACTTTCTGTGATCGAGAAGGAAAGTTCGTAGACACTGTCGTCGGTGGGGTTGGTGAAGGTAAGGGGTTCGGTGTGAACGTGTTCCGATACAGATGGGTGAACGCATTCAGTGAATCTAGAGTGAGTGCGTTCAGTGTTCGGGGAGTGGGTGAATTCAGTGTACGGGGAGTGAGTGCGTTCAGTGTACGGGGAGTGAGTGAATTCAGTGCTTGGGGAGTGAGTGCGTTCAGTGTACAGGGAGTGAGTGCGTTCAATGTTCGGGGAGTGAGTGCGTTCAGTGAGTGGACTTCCCAATGGTTCGCTGTACGAACCCCCATATGGATCGCTACTCACTAAAGAAACAGCAGACAGTTGGTCCCACAGACTATCACTACCTTGATGCAACGGACTGGCAGTTGTCGAGGACTCCGGTAATTCGCTGTTACCTAGCAACCCTTTAAGCGCGCCAATCAGGGCCTGAGTTCGCGATGCGTCGCAGAGCAAACAGGAGAGAGTTGTATCGGGCCCATCAGAGACAATCCGCACAGATTGGTCGAAGAGACCTGCCCCGACTCGACGCACATCCCCTAACGAGATAGTCTGGAACACTCGCAGATGGTCTATGGGAAACTCCCCGCTGGGGGTGTTAGGGTCAGGGGAATCGGTTCTCTTGACGATCGGAAGGTTGGCAGATAGAAATAGTTTGTCGCTGATAAAATATAAGTTACTGCTGGAGAGACAAACGAAAGTGGGAATCTTTAGGAGAGGATGTTTAAAAGGGACGACGAAACACCAGGTGATAAACACTAGCAGCTCATTGGCTGGTTTAGTTAGACTCCCAACAGAGCCACTAAGGTGGTCGGGGTGTCCCACGAGATTAGCGGGTACCTTTATGTGTCTGTTGAACGTCTCCACTATCTCCCAGCTCTGCATGGCTGCGAGCGCGCGCAGCGATCGCATCGCCGTTAGGAAGTAGTCGGCATTCGCGTTGGCAGTGCTGATCCGTTCCAACAGCTGCATAGACGGTTTCTGTGTTGGTTTCCTACCGGTAGATGGCGCTAACAACCGGGAGCTGCCGGTGGATTTAACCCGTCGATGGGTGCGGACTGGCCGGCCCACAACCGGGTTGCTTTTACTTTCTTCAACTAAATTTTTTGTTTTTATTGAACTGCCGATGGAATTAGCCCTGGTCTGCGGTTCTGGGAGCTCCGCTATTCCATTGGTAATTTCACTGTCCTTAGTTCCCACGGTTACCAGACTGTCTCTAGTTCCCACGGTTACCAGACTGTCTCTAGTTCCCACAGTTACCGGACTCTCTCTAGTTCCCACGGTTACCAGACTGTCTCTAGCTCCCACAGTTACCGGACTGTCTCTAGTTCCCACAGTTACCGGACTGTCTCTAGTTCCCGGGGTTACCAGACTGTCTCTAGTTCCCACGGTTACCAGACTGTCTCTAGTTCCCACAGTTACCGGACTGTCTCTAGTTCCCACAGTTACTGGACTCTCTCTAGTTGCCATGGTTACCGGACTATCACTACAGACACCTGTTGGTGTGTTCCTACCAGAGTCTACAACTGCCCCGCCACCACACACCCCAACCTCTACCCGGGGTGTACTGGCACTCTCGCTGGAATCCACTCCATTACTTCCATCCACATTCACCTCAATTATTTTATCATCTCCCAGCCCCCCTTCCTTCCCCCTTCGACCCCCTATCTTCCCTCGCTTACCTTCCCCCCGCCCTCCACTTCCACCCCGCACCCCCTGCCCACTCGACCTCATCCGACTCATAAACTTTATCAATCTCCGCATTAACTCCTCGTCACTATTCTCTATCATATAAAGAGCTTCAAGTTTAGCGATTCGCGCCAAGCAGAATTCCCAGTCCCTCGGGGTGTTGACCTTGGTTGCTAGGAGACCAGCGACTACGGACAGTCTCCTAGGCAACTCAGACAGACCACTGAGCTCCGAGTAGCGGCTGTGTAGCAGACCGAGCCACTGGATTGATTGTCGATCCTGGGGAGGGGACCGACATACAGACAAGAGGACTTTACGGACGGTGTTGAACTGGTGGGTATCGGGTTCGGTTGAACTCGGGAGACTCATAGAATCGGATGGATCCCGCGGACTCGTCTGGAACTCGTTGAAGAGTTTTAGCCACTCGTCGCCACCCTGCGAGCGGATCGTGTCAACGTTGGTTCGGTAGTCAATCGGGGATGATGAGCTGAGTTCCTGGACCTCGGGGGTTTTGGGGGCAGGACAGGGGGCAGGGAGGGGGGCCGTGGGAGTTGCCGAAACCACCGCTGGCGCCCCCACTGTCTCCCCCACCGCTCCCACTCGCACCACCGCCGCACTGTGCCGCTTCCCCTGCTGGGATGGCCGCCGCACCGCTGTCCGTCCCGTTTGCAACGCTGTTAGAACCGCGACCTTATCTGCCTCCTTCCCGGAAGCCGCAACTCCATCCAGGAGAACACCGCGCCCAGACCCGAACACCTCCAGCACCCGCAGACGGTACTCGGGGGTCGCCTCGCACAACGGGTTGCCCATCAACCAGACGCCGTCAAGCAGCGGGAGTCGGGACAGATGAGCGATTTCTACAACATCCGGGAGGAGGTTGCTAGAGAGATCGAGATAAACTATGGAATAAAGACGAGATAAACCCTGGAGAGAGACGAGGAGGTTGTTTGAGAGGTTGATGGAGCTGATGTTACCCAACTTACTGTGTAAGTTAGATACATCGTCAATGCGGTTGTGCGAGACGTTTAGAGTTGTTAAGTTGGAAAGATTCTGGAGGTTATCGAGATTGCGAAGTTTGTTGTGTTGGAGATCGAGGTGGGAGAGCGAGTTGAAGCAATGAGAGCCAATAGGGTGGATAGATGTTAGAGAGTTGTTGGATAGGTCGAGGTGAGTTAGGGAGTCCCAGACGCTGGGTTGGCAGTTAGTGGTAAGAATAGAAGAACGGAAGAGTTCGGAGATACAGGAGATACTGTGGGAGACCTTAAGGATCTCAAGAGTTAGGGATGTGGAGTAAAGATTGGTTAGTGTGGAAGGAGGGCAGTGCTGGAAGAAAGCTTGGGTAACGGACTTCATTAAGGAGAGATCGAATGGAAGGTCGGACGCTGATAGGTTGCTAGTGCCGACCTTACCCGGACACCCGAGTATTCGGACACGTCGGATTCTGGACAACAAGTCCAGAATATGTCCGACGTCCATCTTAGCGTTACGGCGGTCTCCATAACTGGGTTTCTCTAGACCAATTCGTCTAGTGACCGCGTGTAGGTGTAACGGATTAGTTGTAAACACATCATCTCTCGCTAATATTGTATCTCCAGTCTCGAACAGAGTCTCGGCTAGATACTCTACGAGACTATTAATTTCGTAGCGATGGAACTCCAAGAACACTCTGAGTATTATGGGTAGACTGCGTAGCAAGCGGAGCACAGTCTGCAGGTAGGACTCGAGTTCCCGTTGTCTGCGCTCCAGGAAGGCGCGACTACGGAATCCTTTAGGAGGTAACGATGGACGACTGATTCCGTGCAGAGCCACTAACTGCTCGTGAAGACCCTCGAAGTGGCTGTAGCGATGTTGGACTACCCAGGTAACGGAACCTACAGTTACTTCTATCAGATAAGAGGTGTGGTTATCTTGCTGATGAGTTCCAATGATTCGTACCATCCCACAATCCAACCAGTTCCCAGTAAATAACGCCATTAGTTTGAATTGTATAATTGAATAGGGCCTTTGGGAATATTTTATTATAGCTACCGACAGACCGGTATAAGCCTAGTTTATAAAATGTTAGTAGGACTACAGTAGTACAGTAGTATTCTGCGATTATTGTCAGATTGTACCGGTAGGGCCCACCTACTGTGGTAATCCGGATAGATCTCAGAATCTGTACATGAGTGCATGAAGTGAAGACATGGGTCTATGACATTTACTGCACAGCCAGGTTGGAATTTATGTAGAGTTTGCTCAACATGTGTGGCGCGCATTAAGGATCCTGGCGCGGAGCAACAGGGTCGTGTGGCGCGCAGGGAGGATCCTGGCGCACATATGGATGTCATGTAACAGTAGCAATGCACTGGCATGTGGCAACATATCCACTCTACTTGAAAGTATATCAGAATGTTTAAAAAGAGTTACAAATTTTCGCTCGCTTCGCTAGCGTCTGAGCGTTTTGAATTATATCCTACTCCTGTACTCATATCCATTATTTCAATATCCCTATTAGGCTACTGTGTCTGTCAGTCTGTTTATTACCTACATGAGTTGTTTCAATTGTTCAAACCAATATAAAACCATATTCTCATGCTCGCTACGCTCTCAATTTAATCCATAATCACATTCTATATTTAAAAACAGTTGCTTGGCCTACCAACCCACTATAAATGTTAAAATTTTCTTGATCGCTACGCTCGCAATTTAATCACATCTGTATTTAAAAACAGTCGGTTTACCTACTGACCTACTAGCTGACTAACAGACAAATACTGTATTAATCTTAATATTTCTGCAAAATTTATATGCTCGTTACGTTCGCCTTATATTCCAATAATGTAGGTCTGCTGCAGTATAAACTGATAAATTATTACAATATAATCTGATAATACAGTACTTAATACAGTCAGACAGTACCGGTACCTAATAATTGCAAAAATTCTTGGTGAATGGTTGGCGCGCATTGAATGTCATGCAGTTATGGCTGGCGCGCTTTTCGTTTTACCAGAACCCGGGTGGCGCGCTTTTTGTCAATATTCTGATACAGGCCTGATAGGCTGACAGTGACAATGCAGCAATGACAAACAACTTGTCGTGACGCCATCATTCAGTCATTGGTAGGCCTAATGTGCACTATCAGGCAGTCAGGTACTGACAAGCAGACAAGCAGACAAGCCATTTTTTTGCTCCAAAAAAGGCCTCTGTGGGAAAAGATTTTAAGTACTTAGGCCTACTGTAGTACTACTGTAATTACGGTACCGGTACTAATAATTTTGTTACGGTCCGAGTAAATACCGAACTTTACCCTGTTACCCAACTTCACCCAACTTTACCCAATACCACTCAACTTTACCCAATCGAATACCCAACTTCCATACTTCCCAGTAGTGGCGCTGTGTTCTGGCTTGCAGTACGTGCAGTAGGCCTACTGTACTACAGTCAGACAGTTCTGCTCTCTGCTGTACTGTGTAGAATAGCATAATGAAAGTTGTTGTAAGGTAGGCCTATTTTACAGTACCGGTCTGCCGGTAATTAAACGCAAACCCAGAAAGCTACAAAGAGTAAGCAGGTAGGCAGGCTAAGCTGCTAAGTGTGATATGTAGGCCAATGTAACTGTATAACAGTGTAGTGTAAGCATGAAGGCCGTAGCCTACAGCTGTTGTTTTGTTAGCAGACAGTGCAGTGCAGCAGTGTTTGTTAGATTTATTGATATAGGCCTAGTCAGACAGTGATAGAGTATCCAATGCTGCAATGTGCATTTGTGTTCAGTGTAAGGCTCATCTCCTGCTCTACTGTATGTTGGGCTACTGTAAATTCCAATAATAAATGATAAGTCGGGCGACTTTTAATGCAGTAGGTATGACCATTGGTTTAATGTATACGTTTTGTATAAATTTATGGTTGTGATGAGCTCTTGACAGCTTGATGCTTTTGTTGTCGAATTTTGGCATATGTGTTATACTGTACATATGTACAGTAGGTTCATTACATTCAGTAGTAGGGTGATCCTGATCCATTCGCAGTGATACAGTACTGCTGTACTGTAAATTATACTACAACCGCTACACTGTAGGCCTTCATTTATGTATAGTAAAGTAATAGTAGGCTTATTGTCTAAAAATGCCTTTTAAAACTAAATCTTCTGCTCCTTTAAGTCGTTATCGTTTTCCATGTGGGAATTGTGGAAATAATTGTTCAACTAATACGATATTATGTGGGGCATGTAACAAATGGTTCCATGCCCAATGTCAAGAAATAAGTGGTGATCTCTTAAAACAGTTGGACGACATGCCATTTGATTTCCTTTGTAATGATTGCACTTACAACATTGATGGTGATTTTAATTGGATATCATGCATGGAACGAATAGGAAGTTGTACGCCTGACAAGGATGTATTAAAACAGAGAATACTTATGGAAACTATTCTACACCGTAATGATAATGACCCATTACATGCTAATAATTGTGCGAATGTAAACGTTGTTAGATTTCACCCCGATAAGAATGATGAAGATAAGTTTGCTACTAAACTTTTGAGGCGTGTAGGATCGCAGTTAAAATTAACACCTATGTTTTAGTAACAGGAGATGGTAACTGTTTATTTAATGCTATTTCAATGGCTCTATGCGGTGATGAGTCGCGTTATACTATGCTAAGGGTAAAAACTACTATTGAAATGGTCTCCGAATATGATTACTACAAAATTGAAAATCATAATAGTAATATGTATCTCGACACAGTCTCAGATAGCCTAGATAAATCTTTGCAACTTTGTGCTCAGAATGGTACATTTTGTAATTCATGGATGGTATTTGCAGCAGCAACAGTTGTTGGATTAGTTATTCGGTCCGTATATCCACCAATTAATGGACTGTTGGATCGAGGAAGCCGACCTCATCAGCCATCGCCCTACATAGGAAATGGGCAGCAGAAACTGTGTAGGAAGCTGTGGACTCGACAGCAGGGTTCCGAACGCCAAGTCCACCACTTTGCGGGGAGAGGCTGAATAGCTGGCGTTCAGAGGTGGTGATTGTGGAGCCTCCAACAACTGCAGGTAGGAATCTATCACTGATAGTATTTTCTAATGCAGTAAATTCGCCTCCAGAATCCGGGGTAACATGCTGAGGTAGGCCCACTCGCAATGAAGCATGCCGTCCATGGAGAGAGCATCCTGGGATTCGGACTCTGCCACATCTGCCAATTTATCAACTGCATCAACCCATGCTGCAACCGGCATTACTATAGTAATACACTGTGTCACAGAATAATAGTGTCGTAATTCAGTGACACCACCCCACCCCCCCCCCCCCCCCCCCCCCCCTAATTTTTATACAAATCTTAATTAATGAGATTGCATGAAATTTGAAACAGAGATAGTTTCACCTTCCGACCACTGACTGGGTGAGCCAGAATTTTTATTTTTGCTTTCAATCTTTAGCTACAAGTGTTTAATAAAAGTGTATCTGGCGATATAGCACCAGTCCCGCCGTAGTTATTATTTTACCTTATATGTGTGTTGGTACCACTGGAAGAAAAACATTTTCAATTTCGTTGAAAAATAGCTGAGATACAGTACATATGAGCGTTCAAATGTTGTATGGTTTTGCACCGGCGCGAGGCTATTTTATTATATTTAATAAATACACCATATTCTGGAACATTTTGTTAATGTATGAATAGCTACGTAATAGAATGATTAAAGATGTAATGCATTGTTGCCCAGCTACGTATTTGGATAAACAAAATACTCGAATACTCCGAGATATAAATAACTGTAATCGCTCCGGGTTTAATTAGTGGTCTGGATTGCGTTATCTTTTAATTAAATTATGTTTTAACTTGCTGTTTTACTTATTGCTGTGCTATTTTTAAATTCAGGTTTTGTTGTTGCGTTTCTCTTCTTAATTGTTGGCATGTCCGAATTTAATAGAACAATAATAATAATAAAAATGTTCCAGAATATGGTGTATTTATTATTATTAATAGAATAAAATAGCCTCGCGTCGTTGCAAAACCAAGCAACATTTGAACGCTCATATCTCAGCTATTTTACGACGAAATTCAGATTGTAATACATATTTGGAATCCTTGCAGGGCCAGCTTTCGGTCAATATCAACTAATCTCTATAAGGTTAAAGAATAACTGCGGTGTAACTGGTGTGATATCGACGGAGACACTTTTTTTAAACTCTTGTAGCTAAAGATTGAAAGCAAAAATAAAAATTCTGGCTCACGCAGCAAGGAGGAGGGAGGTGAAACTACTTATGTTTCAAATTCCATGCAATCTCATTACGATTTGTTAAGATTACGACACTATATTCTGGGACATGGTGTACCCATAAACATTATTTTTTGTAGTAGCTAGTTTTTTCTACTTATTTTAAAAATGATCTACAGTATATGACATGTTAGCTATTTTCGGTGATAAAATATTATTATAGAAGGCCAACAGATATCAAAAATTCAAACAACATTCATTCAACAGCATTCAAAAATTTGACAAACTTACTTTAATTAACTTTAATTTGACAATTTCACAACTTATATATTATGCCATCTATTATATAATTATCTATATTCTGGTCTCATACCAAACAATCGATCATTCGAAGACAGAAACGGACAGCGGAAAGGTTATTGAGATCCACCTATCCGAATTTCGTTGGAGATAACAAAAAAACCACCATTTATGGACTTGATTGATCAAATAAAATTGGTCTAAACGTTGTGCCGACAGTGTCGGCATAACGTTGTGCAGACAGTGTGCAGATAATGTGCTGAGTGTCGGCGTTACGTTATGCCGACACTGTCAGAACAACGTAACGCCGACACTGTCGGCACAACGTTTACACACAAATAAAATCATATTTACGAGTAAGATTATAATCACAATAATATTTATACCAAAAACTTTGTATTTTTATTTATACTTTTTAACCTTTTTATTTTTTATTTAAACTTTTTATTTGTATTTGTACCAAAAACTTGTTTATGGTACACATACGATAGTAGTTTCTACTGTAGTTCTAGTTAGTATTAATTCTGAGAGTACTCCTAAGTCATCAGCAAAGTCTAGATCAGTAAGGTACTTGACAGGACTTCTGGAGCCAGTAGGTGGAGTTACCATCACCCCATCATCATTATCATCATTAAGTTAGCATCTGCAGAAACAGTTCCTGTATACCGTCGAAACAGGAAACGGGCCCCCTGGACTGACAACAAAATTCAGAAGTGCCGAAATGACCTCTATAAGGCGCAGAAAGAGTTCCGACTCAAACAGACTACAGCGGCCAAGAATGCAGTTATGGCTGCATCTAAGTCCCTGAACAGGCAGTACTCTGTTAATTTACAGGAGCTAATAAACCAACAGGTTGATGCCATCAATGATGCTGACGACAGCAGGCAATCATCCCAGGCATGGAGATCGATCAACTTACTTGCTGGTCGAAAAAGCCAACCAACCACCAAGGTTAAGGCTGAATCACCAGCCGATCGCCTCAATGGTTGGAAGACCCACTTTGAAAAGCTCCTCAATAATGACAGGGTATTGCCTGATAACTTTATAGAAGTAAAAGTGTCTGAGTCTGTACTCCCAGATATTCCCATTGGTGATATCTCCTTTGCAGAAGTGAAGGCTGCTGCAAAGAGCATTAAGACCAATCGTGCCAGTGGAGTAGATGGTGTTCCCCCTGAGGTCTTTAAAATACCTGTGTGTTTAAAGCTCATCTATCCCATCATAGTAGACATGTACCGAACAACAAGAGTCCCACAAGAAATGAAAACAAATAAGTTGGTGCCAGTTCCCAAGAAGGGCAACCTAACACTCTATGGTTCTTTTCGGGGAATCTCATTGATTTCGATTGCTGCAAAGCTATACAATAGAATTCTATTAAATCGCATCAGGGATCCCATTGAGAGACTGCTCCGTGGAAATCAGAATGGGTTCCGTAAAGGTCGTGGGACCATGGAGCCCATTTTGGCACTTAGAAGGATAATTGAAGAGTTATCAAAAAAGAAAGACAGGCATCTGGCTGTTATCTTTGTTGACTTCTTCAAGGCCTGTCATTCAGTCTCTCGCTCACGTATGTTCAGTATACTTTCATTATATGGGATTCCTGATGAAATTATTGCAGCAATCAGATCAGTATACGATGGTTCGACAACATTTGTGTCTACTGTTGACGGTGACACAGAACCATTTGAAGTGTTATTGTTATTGTTCATAATTGTTGTTGACTATGTTCTACGCATGTCCTTAGATCATCATAATGATGATGGGGTGATGATAACTCCACCTACTGGCTCCAGAAGTCGAGGAAATCCCGCCAAGTACCTAACTGATCTAGACTTTGCTGATGACTTAGGAGTACTCTCAGAATCACTAGAGGGAGCCCAACGGCTCCTCAGCTCATTAGAACATGCTGCTTCTAGTGTTGGTCTTTTTATTAACTCCAGAAAGACCAAAATTTTGACAGTTAACTTTGAAAGTCCTCAGCAAGTCTCTGATCGGATGATCATAAGCTCAAAAGATGGTATGCTTGAGCATGTGGATGACTTCTGTTACCTGGGATCATGGATCCGGAAGTCAGGTGAGGACCTTCGAATACATAAGGGAAAGGCATGGGCAGCCTTGAATAGGCTTTCCAGGATTTGGAAGTCAACGAGAATTAATCGGAAACTTAAGGTCCGATTATTTAGAGCAGCAGTAGTTCCAGTACTCCTCTATGGGTGTCCATGCTGGGCTCTAACTGCTGAGGACACCAAATCTCTGGATGGCACATTCACAAGAATGATACGCCGGGTTCATTGTGTCAAGTACATTGCAGACATCTCCAACCAGACACTATATAACATTGGAGGTGTCTCATTGGTTCCCCCAAGCTTAACACTAGAACAAAATCGCTCCCGCTTTGCAGGACATTGCTTTCGCCGTGAGGACCAGCCAGTGCATAATCTTGTACTTTGGCAGCCTCATGGAGTGAATAAGCATGGTGGACAGCCCATGACTTTCTTGAGACGCATCTTAAAGGACACTGGCCTTGAAGATGCGGATGATCTAGTAAATGTCTTTTGTGATAGGGAGTTGTGGCGGTGCAATTTTGTCGATAAGCCGGCACAGCATTCTTAAAAATGCAGCTGCAATGCAGCATGCCGATCCTAGTAGTAACATCATTATGATGATCTAAGGACATGCGTACATAGAACATAGTCAACCACAATTATGAACAAGAATGGTGCAAGTGTGTCTCCTTGGAGGACGCCCCATAACACTTCAAATGGTTCTGTGTCACCGTCAACAGTAGACACAAATATTGTCGAACCATCGAAAAACTGATCTGATTGCTGCAATAATTTCATGAGGAATCCTATATAATGAAAGTATGCTGAACATACGTGAGCGAGAGACTGAATCAAAGGCCTTGACGAAGTCAACAAAGATAACAGCCAGATGCCTGTCTTTCTTTTTTGATAACTCTTCAATTATCCTTCTAAGTGCCAACATGGGCTCCATGGTCCCACAACCTTTACGGAACCCATTCTGATTTCCACGGAGCAGTCTCTCAATGGGATCCCTGATGCGATTTAATAGAATTCTATTGTATAGTTTTGCAGCAATCGAGATCAATGAGATTTTCCGAAAAGAACCATAGAGAGTTAGGTAGTCTCTTCTTAGGCACCAACTTCTGCAAAGGAGATATCACCAATGGGAATATCTGGGAGTACAGACTCAGACACTTTTACTTCTATAAAATCGGGCAATACCCTGTCATTATTGAGGAGCTTTTCAAAGTGGGCCTTCCAACCATTGAGGCAATCGGCTGGTGATTATACCTTAACCTTGGTGGTTGGTTGGCTTTACCGCCCAGTAAGCAAGTTGATCGAGTTATTTTTGTTAATGAGTGTTCAAGAACATTACTAAAAAAATGTAATGTTCTAGAACGAAATATATTTTTTCAAGAACATTAATTTTTTCTTTATGAATAGCTAACATGCTGTAGAAAACATTTAAAAAAACTGGACAAAACTAGCCACCATGCACTTTTTAAATAAAATGTAAATTTCAGCACGAATAGAAATAACTGAGAAAATAATAATTATGAAAAAAGAAATAACGAAGAAATAACTTTTGATGTACATACCGCAGTCCTTCAGTATATATACAGAGACAAAAGCAAACCCGAGAACATTTTATATATACAGAGACAAAAGCAAACCCGAGAACATTTTATATATACAGAGACAAAAGCAACCCCGAGAACATTTTATATATACAGAGACAAAAGCAACCCCGAGCACAAGAACATTTTAGATATACAGAGACAAAAGCAACCCCGAGAACATTTTATATATACAGAGACAAAAGCAACCCCGAGAACATTTTATATATACAGAGACAAAAGCAACCCCGAGAACATTTTATATATACAGAGACAAAAGCAACCCCGAGAACATTTTATATATACAGAGACAAAAGCAACCCCGAGAACATTTTATATATACAGAGACAAAAGCAACCCCGAGAACATTTTATATATACAGAGACAAAAGCAACCCCGAGAACATTTATATATACAGAGACAAAAGCAACCCCGAGAACATTTTATATATACAGAGACAAAAGCAAACCCGAGAACATTTTATATATACAGAGACAAAAGCAACCCTGAGAACATTTTGTTTTTGCCAATTTCTATACCAAAAATAGTCTAAATCCCATGTACTGCAGTTAATTAAATGGAAGACTATTTAGATCAGTATTATAGGAGAAATGGAATGAACCCAGAGAAAATAAGACATGCAGCAAATACGAGGTCTTATATTGGCAATCTGATAAAAACATCTAATCAACAATGTGCCGATTGCCCCGTAACCGGTGCAGCCTCCACAAGACAAGACCCACTTCTAACACTGGTGCTTAGATCCTGGCTTTTCTTTTATATACATTATATTATATTATATATTATTATTATATTATATATATTATATTTCTTTTATATATTATAATTTTTTGTACAAAATGGAATAATTTTAACTGGAAAAGTCACGATCTAAGCCCAAGTCACTACTATCGAGTTATTCTGATAAATTTGGTGTGTTTTTTTGCAATAAATGCTCTAAGGACCACCAAAAACATGAAGGTGGAATTGTGAGAAAGCTGAATTCAGAGCATGGACGGTTCAACTGGAGCCTTGATAAATGCGAAGAGATGCGAGAAATCATTTCCAATTCCAAAGCAATTGAACAAAATAAGTTTCTGGAACAGTATTTACCGGTGTACTATCCCAGACCTAGAAACATACCCATTGACGTTCCGTTCGTAAGAAATCAGTGGTTCTTTGACAAATATGAAAAGAGACGATTCTCTAGAAAGGAAAGCGCCTTTCAATTCTTTGAAAAGTACCGATATTCCAAATTGCCGCTTGCATTGAAAAGCGACTTAATGGTCATTAGAGACAAATACATTTTATTATCTAAGTTTTCTGAGAAGCCGCCGACAACCTTTCGTCTCACCTATCGCTACCATATATCTAGAATATTAAACTTCCTCAGAAATAAACCTTTCCTTCGATTGGTGTTTACAGATAGGTTTCCTTTTGAAACCAACCATACAGGTCTGGTTATATTTTCTGGATCCAAAGCAAACGAAAATATATATAAAAATGATAGGATATATTTGTGTCCAGAACATTCCAACGAAGCTATGGAATTATATTTGGGAATAAAAATGCAACAGCGAGAAAGTATCCTTAATTACAATATGGAAAATGTAACATCGCGAAAACATTCACTTATCGGAGAAGAGGTATGTAGGCCTATGTAGTGGCTGTACTGGTACTACAGTAGGTCCATCGAGTATTTATTTTATTATTTTTTTTACTGAACCTAAATAAATATATGATGGGCCTGAGCGGCCAGTTTTGTAATCTTTTTTTTTGTTTCCCCGCCTTTTGCAAACTCGTTCGAACGACTTTACAAAACTCGGGGAAACAAATCTAATTGGCTGGAGTTGTTTCTATATCAACGGATATTCATTGACTCGATTGAAATTTGTTTCCATAATTTAGCTTATCAGATAGGAGACATGAGCAACTATTATATTTTGGAAATCAATTAGATTTGTTTCCCCGAGTTTTGTAAAGTCATTCGAACGAGTTTGCAAAAGGCGGGGAAACAAACTTGATTGGATGTTTGTTGTAATACTGTAGGAACCACTCCAGTCAATTAGATTTGTTTTCCCGGGTTTTGTAAAGTCGTTCGAACGAGTTTGCAAAAGTCGGGAGGACAAAAAAAGATTACAAAACTGGCCGCTCAGGGCCAACATATAAACCACTACTAGTAAACACTACGATAAACAGGCTCTCTTTATGATACATAATAATATTATTATGTAATTATATGTCAACTAATGGCGGGATATCGAGTCAATAATAGTCGATAGACAAATATGTAGGAAAAAACACAAGGGATAGGCCCTACCCTCGGGTAGCAGCTATCGAAAGAGGAGCCTTCGGGTCGCCTCCGGCCTTGACCGACTGTTTGCTATATTTGAAAGGTCGATACAGTTTAGTATAGTAAGTATACTACAGTATAAACCTACAACTACTACTACTGTAGGTCGATAGTGTATAGTATAGTACTGTACTAGGCCTACTATTAATAGGTGGATACTACAGTACTACTATAATTGGCCTGCTGCATTAAAAACTGCACATTGAGATGCTATGCTGGCTTACAAAATTATTTTGCCACCACCATGCAATCCACAATTGGCAAGCCCAATACATCGTGCATTAAGAATGCTGTGCCGGCTCATCAACAAAGTTGCACCGCTACAAATCCCTATCCCCCATGACTTTCGCGAGATTATCCGCATCTTCAAGGCCAGTGTCCTTTAAGATGCGTCTCATGAAAGACATGGGCTGTCCACCATGCTTATTCACTCCATGAGGCTGCCAAAGTACAAGATTGTTGGGATTGTGCATAGGCTGGTCCTCATGGCGAAAACAATTCCCTGCAAAGCGGAGGCGGCTTTGTTCAGTCTAGTGTCAAGCATTGTACTTGACACAGTTAACCCGGCGTAGAATTCTTGTGAATGTGCCATCCAGAGATTTTGTGTCTTCAGCAGTTAGAGCTATAGAGGAGTATTGGAACTACTGCTGCTCTAAATAATCGGACCTTAAGTTTCCGATGAATTCTGTTTGACTTCCAAATCCTTGAAAGCCCATTCAAATTTTATGTATTTTATTTTTTTATTTAGTTCAGTTTATTTATTGCACAAATTCATATCAACGAATCAACCCATATTAAAACTATAGCACATTAATGTTAAAATAGTAAAATAGTTTAATTAAGTTGCCGTTTTTTAAATAAAAAAATTTGAGTTTCTTTATTAAAAATAGAGCCACTCAAAGCTACTCAAAGCTGCCCATGCCTTTCCTTATCTTTAGGATCCCTGATGCGATTTAATAGAATTCTATTGTATAGCTTTGCAGCAATCGAGATCAATGAGATTCCCCGAAAAGAACCATAGAGTGTTAGGTTGCCCTTCTTGGGAACTGGCACCAACTTATTTGTTTTCATTTCTTGTGGGACTCTTGTTGTTCGGTACATGTCTACTATGATGGGATAGATGAGCTTTAAACACTCAGGTAATTTAAAGACCTCAGGGGGAACACCATCTACTCCACTGGCATGATTCGTCTTAATGCTCTTTGCAGCAGCCTTCACTTCTGCAAAGGAGATATCACCAATGGGAATATCTGGGAGTACAGACTCAGACACTTTTACTTCTATAAAGTTATCAGGCAATACCCTGTCGTTATTGAGGAGCTTTTCAAAGTGAACCTTCCAACCATATGGAGGCGATCGGCTGGTGATTCTGCCTTAACCTTGGTGGTTGGTAGGCTTTTCCGCCCAGTAAGCAAGTTGATTGATTTCCATGCCTGGGATGATTGCCTGCTGTCGTCAGCATCATTGATGGCATCAACCTGTTGATGCAGCCTTAACTGCATTCTTGGCCGCTGTAGTATGTTTGTGTCGGGACTCTTTCTGCGACTTATAGAAAGGTCATTTCGGCTCAGGTGGATACAGTATACTGTACTGTACTACTGTACAACTAATAATAGGTGGTAATCCTTTCTATTGTGTCTTCGTGGGCCGCGCTCATCAAGCAGACGCCCGGTTCACCACGATATTGTGAAGACCAGACGCCCGGTTCACCACGATATTGTGGAGACCAGACCCCTGGTTCACCACGATATTGTGGAGACCAGACGCCCGGTTCACCACGATATTGTGGAGACCAGACGCCCGGTCCACGACGATATTGTGAAGACCAGACCCCTGGTTCACCACGATATTGTGGGGACATCCATCATGCTATCAGATGCTGACACCGCAACCGCAACTTCGGTTCAATCTTAAACAGACAGATTGACCACGTTGATCGTAAACAGACAGAGCCAGTAGGCCTAACTGTACAAACTGCAGTATTGTTGCTTGGTAACGGGGTGGTGACGGATGTTAGTTGCTAAGAGCTTAATGTTGCATATAAATTATATTATTATTATTATTATAGTGAAATAAATCCACAAAAAAAATATAATAGGTTGATACAGTATAGTACATACACTACTATACTACTATACACTACTACATTCTATAGTACTATGTGGATACCCGTAGTACTGTAATGTTTGTTCCCGTTACTAAGGAAACTTACTGTTTGTTCCCGTTACTAAGGGCGCTTAATGTTTGTTCCCGTTACTAAGGACGCTTACTGTTTGTTCTTGTTACTAAGGACGCTTACTGTTTCTTCCCGTTACTAAGGACGTTTACTGTTTGCTCCCGTTACTAAGGACGCTTACTGTTTGTTCCCGTTACTAAGGACGCTTACTGTTTGTTCTTGTTACTAAGGACGCTTACTGTTTGTTCCCGTTACTAAGGATGCTTACTGTTTGCTCCCGTTACTAGGACGCTTACTGTTTGTTCCCGTTACTAAGGACGCTTCCTGTTCGTTCCCGTTACTAAGGACGTTTACTGTTTGCTCCCGTTACTAAGGACGCTTACTGTTTGTTCCCGTTACTAAGGACGCTTACTGTTTGCTCCCGTTACTAGGACGCTTGCTGTTTGTTCCCGTTACTAAGGACGCTTACTGTTCGTTCCCGTTACTAAGGACGTTTACTGTTTGCTCCCGTTACTAAGGACGCTTACTGTTTGCTCCCGTTACTAAGGACGCTTACTGTTTGTTCCCGTTACTAAGGACGCTTACTGTTTGTTCCCGTTACTAAGGACCCTACTGTTTGTTCTTGTTACTAAGTACGGTTATTGTTTGTTCACTTTACTAACTCATTTAATCATAATTATTTATTGCATGATAAATAATGTATGACATTATTTTCACTATAGATAGGGGCCTACTCGATATATTTATTTACCGAGCGTAGCGAGGTTAATAAAGAATCGAGAGCATAGTGAAAATATGTTACATGTTATTTTCTCGACCCTTTATTAGCCTCGCCGATGCTTAGTAAATAAAATACCTCGAGAATAGTGAAACAAAGTTCTACTTTTTTCCCATGTAATACAATAAACATATTTTTATATTATTCGAGGTGGATCGCGGTTTTAGTTTCGCTCATGAAGGAGAGATGTTCGATTGCCGATCGAAGAATAAAAAGTCTCAGAAGTTCTGGTACGAATTGGATTTGTACGGCGACCACCCACCAGTGTTGATGGTTCTGCCACACCGATTCGCATTGAAACCTACTTATGTTTATTATCTTCGTCAGGCGATTAATATGGTAAAACTTGATACAAGTAACTACCAACATCGACACGGGTTAGGCATACATATAACTTATGTTGGTGGTTTAAATTTATATCTTCGAGTTTATTTCGAATCTTCGATGGTTCGAGATAAATGTGAATACGCGTGGCAAGAATACAGATTAGACAGACAAAGTTAATGAAATCTTTCGAAATAAAAGAGGTGCAACTAAGAACTAATTGTTTGGCTAATGAATTATGTGCTACTGATTTATATAATACTTCACCTTCGCTCGTAAAATAAACAAACTCACTCTGAGTAAAAAACGGCAATATATTTTTACAAATAATAAATATTTATTTATTTATTATTTTTAGACCAACGTCAACATTAGTTCCTCTGGAAACTCAGTTAGTTTATTAAGCTCTGTTTGCAGTAGGGTAAGGAATAATCGAACCAAAAATAATTAATTAACCTCAAAACCAGTATACAGACGAACAACTCCCAGAATATGTTATTGTATCATTAAGAATCTTTTAACAAGTTCAAGGCGCTGCATAATTTTAATGTGTTTGGCAAATCTAATTTAATTTCTTCTCTAACACACTTATAGAAATACTCCGGAGCAGAATTATACATCCTTTTGAGTTCCAGAAGCATAACTCCATTATAGGCACTCATTGATCCAGTAAGGGAATCCAATTGGTTGCTTCCCACCCAGTTATGTACGTCGTCCTGACTCCATAGTGCAACATTATCAACCCTGTTGTTGTCTGGCTCATCATAGGCTAACTGTTTGATATGGGTGTCCGTCGGTAATGCACGCAGACTGACGGACTGTACAGGTGGGGAGTCTATCTCAGGACCCGGTTTAAGATGACCTCGTATTGCTTTGATCAAACTCTCTAACAACAAGGAGTTATTCAATTCCTTGACACTCGTTATTGGGTAATATTTATATGTTCCAACTAGCGCACCGAGCCATCCAGATGCCTGATAATTATCCTCAACTAATATCGGAAGTATCGGTTTTCTCAACTTATAGGCGTATTTCGCCTCGGTGCGACAAAATAAACTCTCCTTATATTTATGAGAAATAGCTATTAAAACAGCTTGAGATGTTTCTACAGCAACAGCCATGGAATCTAGAATGTCCGCTTCCATTTTATCAACGTCCATCCAGACGTTTATTCCAGCCGCCTCAAGTTTCCGTTTGATCCCCAACATAATAAGTTGACAATCCCATTGATACGAAATCATAACATCTGGTTCACCGTGACTGTCATCCTTTGAAGGTAATTCAACTTTACGTTTCTGTTTGGGTTTCGCTTTTTTAGTTTTCAGTTTTTCGTTTAGTTTAGTAGTAATGTCGGATTTTCGAGATACTTGTTTTCTTTCCATCGGTAGTTGATCCATCGAAACTGTCAGTTCATTCTCGTCGAATGTTTCCTGTCGAGAAAGTGATGGCGCTGGAGGTATTGATGGATATGGTTGGGGTGCTTCTTCTACACATCCTGGTGGCGGTGGTCCTCCAAAGCCAGCCGATTGCATTGGCGGTGATGGAGGTAATTGCTGAAAATATCCTGGTATTGGTGGTGGCGTTGGAGGTTTTACCTTAATGTCTGACGAAGTTTTTTTCATCGAAACACTGATTCCATCATCATTTTTGCTCTCTAGTAATGATAATCGGTTATCCTCTTCTGGCATCTTTTCAATTCTGGTATCATCGTCAGATTTACTCACATCCTCAACAGTACTTTCTCTAGCTTTCAACGCTGTCTCTATTTCACCAGCATAGTCTTCTTGGATTGAAATAGCGTCTTTACTGAATAGCTCCCAGAGAGTGCCATCGATTCCAAGATGAGTGGCTTTGTCATCGGATTCCATGCGAAGTATAAACAATGAGGTCAACAGGTCGGGTTCCTCGATTATTTTAGTGCAGTTTGATTCGGCAAAGGAAAGGGCCCACAGTCCCTGGACAGCAACTCGTTGTTCCTCCACGTTGCAGTCGGACTGTAGCATCTGTACGTAGCACTCCAGTCCATCGTGTTCCACAATAGTCCGTTTATTGTCATCGTTTGCGGATATTCGAAGGAGTCCTTCCATGAGTTCGTGAGCCGAGAATCCATAAGTCTGCGCGACATGGTCTCGTCTCTTCAGCGCGCTTCTCATTAGGTTCAGTAAGAATATTATATTAGTGGAGGTTGCTGTCATTAGGTTGTACTCCTCTTCGTCCAATATATAACATAGTGTTAGTAGCGCCTTCGTTTTGACAATAAGGAAACGAGACTCTGTGAATTTTAAAAGAATTTCAACTGCGTTTAACTCTCTAAAAAGTTTGTCAACATCATTACAGTTGCGTATGAGATTATGTAAGCACCCCATCAATCCCTTGACTAAGTAGCGCTTATCGCCATCTTTTAAGAAGTCAACCTGCAATCGTGGATGAGATAATTCCCTAAATAAAATCTTCACTAATTCTCCTTCCTCATAGGCGCCTACAGCGATGCAAAGAGCCACAGTTCGATCGGTAAAGTTCCATAATATTTGGATGACCTTTTTTATAACTTTGTGATTTATTTCGTCTCTACATTCTTCGAAATTATTATACATAAAAGATGTGTCGATGAGGTTAAATATCTGTATACAGATCGGGACAAACCCTTCATCGGCGAGAAACCCCCCGATCTCAATGACATCTCGAAATGCTTGATCATGGTAATTCACATCCCGTTCATTCATTGACCCCTTAAAGTCTTTAGGGAATAACTTTCTAGCTTTTTTATATGAATTGTATAAATTGTTGAGTATTTGAATAAAAACACTATCCGTAACATCAATTTGCATTGAGTTAAGTTGTTTGAAGTCATCTTTAATATCAGCTTTGAGTTCTTCGATTGTCCATATATGGTCAGGTTTAATTCTCGGCCCAACTCTGTTAAGGTTACTAGTGGATGTCGCGGTGTCTTTAATGTCATTCTTCAGGTTATCACCAACAAAGTCTTCATAAACTTTTTCCTTCTCATCTGGGGGAAATTTCCCGGGCGGTAAAGGAGGTGGTTCAGGGATGCGATTGGCTAATGTACTAGAGTTATTATCACCACTATAGCTATTCTGAATAGTTGTGTTGCTTTCACGTATTGGGCTGGCTTTTAGTAGTTTGTCTTGGGTTTGGGAATCAAAGGTCACGATATTTTTACGACTGGCAACGCAACCCATGTTCATATGAAGACAAATATTTCGACGCAAACCAAAATCATCCCTTTCTTGTGGAAAACCGACTCAAATATCAGTTGAATACTCCCAAATATAAAACGGTAACCGGTTCTATAGACTTTAGTTTATTGTTTTGGTTAGAATGACGTGCCACTGTAAAATGCTCCTTTCTTTAAATAAGAATTTAACATTGAGGCGGGATATTAATTTGCGTTCAGTTTCCCCCCTGCCTCGCTAAATGAGTATTGGAGTTACCTCTGGCCGGCTCTGGGGACTATAATAGTTCTGGGGGGACCGCGCACTATTCAACTAACAACCGTTTGTGGATTCAACTGCCGCCTCCTGACTATAGCTAACAAGTTACAATAATAAAGGATAAGTAAATTAGAGGGGAATTAGAACTGGTCGCAGGGGCAAAATTAAGTTATGGGTTGGTTGATGTCTTTAGACATGGAAGTGAGTAAATGTTTCTAAGAACTACCGTAAGGTGGAAAGCATTCTACTACTTTATATTATGTCAATACTACAGTATGTGTAACTGTAGTATCCTCGCCATACTTGGGCTGTAAATAGGCTCGTAAATTGTCATATTGAAAGTCTCACAGTCTGACAGTCACATATAGTACTACAAACAGTTGGCACATTACATGTACAGTAGTTTCACAAAGTATAATTATAATTATAACTTTTGATATAATTACATGTTGTAACCATACATATATATTTTAACCCTGTAAAATCGTTTACTTAAAGACATTATACGCGGGCTTTAAGATAAGAACTTATTATATATCTTAACCATTTCTCTAATGCTTTGTTGTTGCTTAGCAACCATGCAATTCATTTCTTTTAAGCAATCGTCGGTACTGATCTACAATATTATGCATTGTTTTTGTGTCAATAACATGAACCATGTTTATTAATGTTCAACATGTTGTAAGTTATTTGGCGTGGCGGATATTTAAATATTCATCATCACCAGTTTATTAGTAGTCTCTCCTTCTTACACTTTTTATTAGTATTATATTAATTAAAGTTTTGTATTAATATTTCCACAATCTTACCCCTGTTTATATTGGCTTAGATAGAACCAGGAGATCTGCAATGGCCATTGGCTGTAGATTAATGTCAGCACAGCTGATTTTTGTTATTTTTTTTGATTGGTCAATGTATGATGTCATTCTATAGATAACTATGGCTTTATAATAGTTACTTTGCTAGCCAATAATGTTCTGCTAATACCTATCAAACATTTTAGCTAGAAACCTTATCTTTGGTCAGTCTCTCTGAGCAATAATGCTGCAATGTGATGTGTGATCTTGAACTCTTTGAGATAGGCCTACAACTGAACTGTTTAGTACAGTAGTAAGCTGATAAGGCTAGGTAGGCTATTAGTATAACATGTGAGATACCTTGTTTTCCTTCATAATAACATAATAATATAAATAGGTAGGCAGTAGGCCTACTGTCAGACGACTCCTATATTTTAATATATTTGGCTGCCCCTCTGCCCCTGCCCGGTCTGCCGGTGCGGTGCGGTGCCGCATTCAGAACCGAGATAGGCTTACCACTCATGCTGTACTGCACTATGTACCGGTAGGCCTATATTCAGATATTCCAGGTTACAAATAGAATGCAAAAATCGCAACGCGTAACGCGTTATGCGCGGATTTGTAATAGGCCTAGTGCGCTGTAAATGTTGCGTTCCTTTTTCATTTTGCATTATTGAAATGTCTTATATTATAAAGGCTTACATTATACACTGTATTGCTGACCATAGGTCAGTAGGTAGGCTGGTCTGCAATCCCTGGCGAGCGCCTGAGTGCATCATCTCTAGGTTTTCTACTCATCTACTTTTCAATATTTGGGTTACACAGGCGCGGGACAGAGAGACAGACACAACGTGTTTTGTTATTTACCGGTATGTTATTTATCAGTTTATGATTTGGAGGTCTATTTATTTTTGGGAATGTCACGATTCGGGTATCTACAAATTCAATACAAAATGCAGTAGTATTTACAGTAGTGGCGGTCTAAACCCTAATTAAAACTAATGCCACTAGACCGCCACTATCTGACTATGTAATGTGTAATATGTAATGGCTGTGTAATGGCAATAATGTCTGGAATTCCGCTAAATTTCTTAGATTATGAGTTAGGGTTAGGGTTACATGTCAGTCTTAATTATGGAACCCCAACCCTAACCAAAATATTAAACCATATATATACCAATACCATAATATACAATCCTCTATAACCTCAAACAATTCATTGTACAAACTCGTAAATTGGTAATAAACATTTAGTATTTGTATTGCTGCTATATTGCATTTGTAGGTACCCGAATCGTGACTGTATATACCTTATTTCTGACTTATTATCTCTCCTACCAGACTACCGGTACCGGTAGTTAATAATTGAATGGGAAGGTGAAGAGTAGATTATGTAAATGTCTTAATCTGTGTGTTTTATAGTTACAGTAGCGAATGGGTGGGGAGGGGGATATAATTACCAGGTCTAATTTTTGATAATTAAAATCACTACCCACCTAAACTCAATTACACTTTTTTCGATTATTTAACTTCTTTACTCAATCGTTATATAAACTCAACCGTATCAACCTTATCATCAAATAAACTCAACCGTCTTATAAACTTATCATCAAATAAACTCAATCGTCTTATAAACTGCTAAATTCTGGCTCATAAAACGAAGGTTAATAACTCAATTGTAACCAAATGGAGTCGCGACGGATTGTTTTATTTCTCTGATTCGTTCCTATATAACGTTATGCTTTCCGGTCTGCTTCTTCCATTCCATTCGAAGAAGAAGGCCGCAGTTCCTCCTCGGAAGAATATGGCGGATAAAGCTTCTTCGCCGGCCGTGGACCCGGTGCTACTGGGGAGGGTGTCGAATATGGAAGTTAAGGAGTTGGCAGCGAGGCTGGAAGATAACAACATTCTAGTCGTAGATTGCAGAACTTTTATGGATTACAACACGAAGCACATCTCTAAATCAGTTAATGTCTGCTGCTCCAAGCTGGTTAAACGAAGACTAGAACAGGTGCGTTGTACAGCTAATTAATTTAAACGTGAACCCGACGAGTTAGCCCCCTACGTATATTTATCCTTTGTGATGTAAAAGGTGAGAAAAGATTAAAAATTGACCCAAATTCTATGAGCGCGAATTACCACTGTGAATCGAGTAGGTTACAGTGTCATATTATTCTAACCAAAACCATAAACGTGAGTCAAAAAATGGATAAGTGTTAAAACGAATCGCAGTGGTGTATCGCCACACTGTATAACTGTAAAGTAGATTAATTCCAGTTCAGGCATTGAAGGCTCCGTTGTTTGTTAACTCTCTACAGTCTCCAGCCCGGAATTACCGAGAAATTATTAATATAGCGCTGCTACAACATTAGCTTTTCCAGATGTTGATGACTTTTGCTGTGAAACGAATATGGGTCTGATACGTTGTTTCTGCAGGGAGATACTCGGTTTTTCTCATTTGTCGTACAATAAACTATTAGTATATCGTAGAATGTTTGTTTTGTTCGGCTTGATACGGCGTCTTTGTTTATCTGGCACCCATTACCCAGTAAAGTTATAGACTGGTCTTATTTGTGAGACCCACGATAACCGGTTCAGTTATAGACTGGTCTTATTTGTGAGACCCACGATAACCGGTTCAGTTATAGAACAGTTGCTGTATATATTCGTCCGAGCAAGGTGATTTTCAAGGTCAGTGCAATCTCTAGATTTCATGACTTCTTATGTTTTAGAGCAGCTATATATCACAACGGAATCGGATTTTAAATTAATGTCCCGATATTAATTGTAATGATTAAATGTTTGTTTGTCTAATACTTAAGGGTTGGCTGTTGGTTAGCTGCACGGTTTTCCTATCGCTTTCTAGTGGGTGGAGCAGTAGTACTGATGACTCATGGTTATTATTGATCTGGGCTGATGGAGTTTATGGCGTGTAGATAGGCTGGCTGTAGCCGTGATGGGGTTTTCATTAACTTGACAATGGAACTTACATCTGGATGTTTCTCGCTGCTAGTGTCTGCTTGAAAGAATCAATTACTCCGAGTTGTTTAAAACTTTAATCTAATTTCCTTTCCTTGGAATATTCTTATTTTGTTTTCATTTTCTGGTGTTTCCATATGAACTCTAATATGATACCATTGCCGGCGGCACTCTGTCACCAGATTTTATTGTATTCGTTCTGTAACCAGATTTTATTGCATTCGTTCTGTAACCAGATTTTATTGCATTCGTTCTGTCACCAGATTTTATTGCATTCGTTCTGTAACCAGATTTTATTGC